>CM019068.1:174571293-174682116 GCA_009667805.1 Leptobrachium leishanense
GTTTTGGGAATGCAGAAGAAATCCCCGATCCATTCAGTTACGTCAGCATCAGGGGATTGATAGCTGCTGATCCAGGACTGATTCATTTTTATAAATGTCAGCTGGTCTACAGAGTCGGTGGACAGACGCACTCTTTTGTCTGTGACAAAACCTCCAGTGGCACTGAACGTCCTTTCAGAAAGCATGCTGGATGAAGGGCAACCTAGTAGCTCCATATCATATTGGCTAAGTTCTGGCCAGTGATCCAATCTCAACGCCCAGTAAGCCAGTGGATCATCTGCTGTAAAGGTATCAAGGTCTGACCTTGCCCCTAGGTATCCCTGCACCATATGGTGAAGACACTGGCAATGGGTGCCTACATTTGACAACCCTGGGCGTCGTGGACTAAAAAAATTGGCATCAGTCAAGCGGTCCCCTTCACTGCTCTTCCTCTGATCAACCACAGCCTCAGAAGCACCTGTGTCATCACTTAGTAACCTACCAGTGCCTGGAAAGGTGTTACACAAGTGTCGCTTTAGAGCGTCCTCAAGTTGTTTCATCCTGTCCTCCCTCTGTGAGGGCAGGATGAGCTCTGCAACTTTACCCTTGTATCGTGGATCAAGAAGGGTTGCCAACCAGTAATGATCCCTCTCCTTGATAGCACGAATCCTGGGGTCCTTTAGCAGGCTTTGCAGGATAAGGGAGCCCATGCAGCGTAGGTTGGAGGTGGCATTAGCTTCCAAGTGTTCCTGGTCGCTGAGGATGACCGTATCATGCACTACCTCCTCCCAGCCACGTACTAGTCCTTGGGTTTCTGAGGACACAAAACACTCCCTTGAGGAATCCCCACCTTCAATGCCCCCACAACTTAAATATTCCTCCTCCTCCTGTCTGATCTGAGGACCCGCAGCAATGCTGTCTGCGGAAAGAGTGGGGCCTTGAGAGCTAGGGAAGGCCTCCACTTCCTCCCGCTGGGCCTATAGTGTCGGCAACAGTGCCGTCACACCGTAACCCCTCTGTGGTATTGTGGAAGAGTGCAGGGTTGGACCCTGCGGTCCAATATTAAAATGATATGAATCTGGTACAGGCGTCAGTGCACCCAAATATTGTGCCTTTGGAGGCAGCAAGTGCCTTCACACCGTAACCCCTTTGTGGTATTGTGGAAGAGTGCAGTGGTGGAGGTTTTGGGAATGCAGAAGAGATCCTCGATCTATTCAGTTACATCAGCATCAGGGGATTGAAAGCTGCTGATCCAGGACTGATTCATTTTTATAAATGACAGCTGGTCTACAGAGTCGGTGGACAGACGCACTCATTTGTCTGTGACAAAACCTCCAGCGGCACTGATCGTCCTTTCAGAAAGCACGCTGGATGAAGGGCATCCTAGTAGCTGCATAGCATCAGTGGTGTATTTAGGTTTTGTGCTGCCCTAGGCCTGACTAAACTCGTGCACCCCCTAATTTAAATTTGACGCACCCCTTCCTGTCAAGGGCACACCTCTTCCTGGTTAATCCCCACCCTTCCTATTTAAGCTCCACCATTTCCTCTTAGAGCTCAGCCTTTTCCTCTCTTTATATTAAAAGTGGATACCAAGTGCCTACTTGTATATTTTGTATACCATTTCAAATGTATCTATTGAGATAAATAAAATTATGAAATGTTTAAATTCAAGCATTTTTACAAAGAACAGCCATGCATGTCAAGTATACTGGATCACAGCAGCTCTAATTGGTTGAACAATAAAATCCACAGAAACGTGCACTGCATATGAGCATATCACAGAGCTGCACAGCAATAAAACCCACAGAAATGGGCACTGTGTATGAGCATATCAGAGCTGCACAGCAATAAAACCCACAGAAATGGGCACTGTGTATGAGCATTTCACAGAACTGCACAGCAATAAAATGCACAGTAATGTGCAGTGTGTATGAACGTATCCCAGAGCTCCAGGGCAAAAAAACTCACAGTAATATTCAGTGTGTATCACAGAATCCACAGCAATAAAACTCCCAGCAATGTAGTGTTTGGTGTGTGTCAGCGTATCAGAATCCACAGCAATAAAAATTCCAGCAATTCAATGTGCAGTGTGTATGAGTGTATCAGAATCCACAGCAATAAAACTCCCAGCAATGCAATATGCGGTGTGTATGAGTGCATCAGAATCCACTGCAATAAAACTCCCAGCAATGCAATGTGTGGAGTGTATGAGTGCATCAGAATCCACTGCAATAAAACTCCCAGCAAACCGAGTGTATATGAGCACACAGCAATTATTTATTCTATATTTACCGGCTCCGTCCGCGGTACGGCTGTGTGCAGAGTCAGCAGGGACTGTGTACGGACTCAGCATGAGGTCCCTCCAGGCCACATTATGATCGCAGCTGTGCCCGTGCGTGGAGCCATCTTGTCAGCAGTGGGGTGCCACTGCCAGAGGGTGCACCGTGGCTTTGATTCCCTTCCCGGTGGGTGTTCAGTTCAGAATAGAGTGAGAGTCCGTGTTAACGAAAGGGCGGGCAGCTGCGTGCGTGCGTGCCACGTGGTTCAGCCAGTCAGGTGGTACTGAGACTCCGTACCAACTGACTGGCTGGACCGCGTGACCTGCACGCACGCAGCCTCACCAGGAGCCAGGCAGCCCAATGACAAATTTCTATCACTGCAGTGCTGGTTAAGGAAAGGTCCACTTTAAACAGCAGTAAGCAGACATGGCTTCATATTTTGCTGATAAACCCCCCTTTACCTGCCGTTTACTGTCAGCTTCTCTCTCTGCACACAAATCACATCCCCTCCCCTCTCCTAGAGCTGCTGCGGGGCAGGGGAGGAGCTATGGAGGGAGGAGAGGGGGATTTTTATTCTATTCGATTTTATTCCGTATGCAAACGCCCTGCTCCGCTGCTCGTTGTTTGAGAACACAGCTCAAAGCTGACACACAGTGACAGTGGCACCTCCTAGTGCCCCCTACTGACACCCCAATAATCACTGGTACCTGGGGCGGCCTGCCCTCCGCCACTCCCCTAAGTACACCACTGCTCTGTGATATGCTCACACACAAGTTTGGTGAACTGCCAGCAAGTACGGTGCTGTTTGAAGGCAGTGCAAATCCCCATAGAGAAGTAATGGTTAATCTATTCAGAGAACACCAAACAGCAGAGAAATGGCAGTGAAATGCCTTGATGTTCGGTGGTTTCAATCTGCAGGTTTATTCAGGCGAACCCCATAGGTTTCAATATTAAAAATATTCCAGTTTTTATGCAATATCTAATAAACCATTTATTATTTTAATCTGCAGTAAAAATTCTTTATTGATTTTTTTTTAGTACCTTTTAGTCATTTTTCAGATTTTTTTTGACAAAATTCCCCTCTTTTTTTTAATAGCAGTTTTTCTTTTTTCTGTAACAGAACTTTTTATTATCAATCATAGGATCTTATATGTAAATTCTAGCCATTTTCGTTCAGTAGTTCTTTTGAAAACAGCAGGCCATGGGTTTGCGGTGGCAGCATTCAGCGGGCGACTCCATGCACTTTGGGGACCCTGCTGTGAATGGTGAATTCACTGCAGGGTGGGGAAATTTTATACCCCGAAGTGCAGGGAACTACAGAACACCAAAATGTTGGCGTCATTTCGGTGCTCTGTGAGTAACCCATTTAGTGGTGAGATTTTTTGCTGCCTCCTGGAAAGTGAAAGCCTAGGCCTTGCCTACCCAGGACATACTTGAAAATTAGTGAAATCTCAATGTATCCTTCCTGGTAAAATACTTTGCAAAAGTAAAAAATAAATAAATAAATTTTTAGGGGTGGGGCCACCCAGTGCGGGCCGCCGCCCCCTGGAAAGTGCCACCCTAGGCCTAGTCGGCCTAGGCCAAAATACACCACTGCATAGCATATTGGCTAAGTTCTGGCCAGTGATCCAATCTCAACACCCAGTAAGCCAGTGGATCATCTGCTGTAAAGGTATCCAGGTCTGTCCTTGCCCCTAGGTAGTCCTGCACCATAAGGTGAAGACGCTGGCAATGGGTGCCTACATTTGATATCCCTGGGCGTCGAGGACTAATTTTTTTTTTAAAAAGGCATCAGTCAAGCGGCCCTGGCCTTCACTGCTCTTCCTCTGATCATCCGCAGTCTCAGAAGCACTGGTGTCATCACTTGGTAACCTACCAAGGTTGGAGGTAGTCTGAGGTTAGACAGGAGGTAGATAACCTACAAAAAGGTAAGATTTGTTGGTTTAAATCCATTCATTTATAATGGCAGGCTTGGTCCAGTGTAAGAGCTGTCATGCATTTGTTTTTAGATCCAATTTTTGGAGGTTTGGAGTGTGCCTGATATGTAGGAAGTTGTCTTTATTGCAGCAGGAAATTGCCTGTTTGAAGTCTGAGATTTGTAAATTATCTGTTAGACAAACTCAGGCTATGGCTATGACTGTTACAAAGCCACTGCCACAGAGGCCTCCTAGGAGCGGCAGATGGACTACTGTAGGATCTGGTAGACTTAGAGTTGTGGATAGAAGGCATGTCCCACAGTCTGTGGCTCTTCTTAATTCTTTTGAGGCACTTTCAGAGTGTAGTGGTGAGACGGAAGTAGGCTCAGACACCATAGTTAAGGAACCACCATCCCCTATGCCTAAGGTATGCAGGACTGCAACGAAGAACAAAAAGGAAAAGGTGGAACATGATAGAAGGCAATTGTTGCTGGGTGATTCTATCATAAGAGGTGTTGAGCTGGAGAGTAGTGGTTGGTGAGATGTCTTCCTGGGGCTATTGCTCGTAGAGACAAGAGACGTAATCTCAATATTGTCAAACAAGCAAAGCAGCAAGGGGAAGTGGATGTTCTAGTCCATCTAGGGACAAATGACTTGGCTAGCAATGAGGTTTCTGAGATTAAGGAAGATTTTTGTGTTCTTGGAGGTGAAATACAGCAAATTGCGTCCACTGTGTCATTCTCTGAAGTTTTGCCTGTGCATAACATTCAGGATAGGCAGATGCGCAATAGGGAATTTAATTTGTGGCTTCGGGAATGGTGTCGGGAGCAAGGATTTGGCTTTGTGTCCCATGATAGCTCTAATTGGAGCAGAAAGGAACTGTATAAAAAAGATGGTTTGCATCTTACTCATAGGGGAACATATGTTCTCAGTGAGAAGTTCAAAGGTTTCACAAAGAAATATTTAAACTAGGAGGCGGGACAAAAGGGTAAAAAACAATCTGCATGATTGTCCCCCAAAACTAAATCGGATGGTGCAAGCAACATGCGGGAAAAAATGACAAGCTCAGAGTCGTGTCTATAAATGCTCGCAGTTTAGTCAATAAAATCAATGAACTGGAGGCAATGATGGCAGCTGAAAAAGTAGATTTAGTGGCGGTTACTGAGACATGGTTCAGTGACAAAAATAACTGGGACATAACAATACCGGGGTACTCTTTATATAGAAAAGACAGAGAAGGTAGGAAAGGAGGAGGAGTGGCCCTGTATGTGAAAACCAACATAAAACGAACCAAATAAAAGTGAGCGAGGTGAACATAGAGTCAGTTTGGGTTATGCTAACATTTGGCAATCATACAGTAGCTCGTGTAGGTGTGATCTATAGACCCCCTGGACAAGTAGAAGAGCTAGATAATCTGCTGTTTGAGGAAATAGCCAAAATGGCAATGAAGGGGGAAGTTATTATCATGGGGGACTTTAATCTTCCTGATATGAACTGGAAAACCAAAACAGCTGGGTGCACCAGGAGTATAAATATTCTAAACTCCCTACCGGGATTATCTCTAACACAAGTAGTTGAGGAGCCGACCCGTAAAGAGGCCATATTGCATTTAATACTCACAAATGGAGGTTTGGTATCGGACATTGTTGTAGGTGAAAATGTGGGATCTAGTGATCACCAGTCAGTATGGTTTAATATAAGAACAGGGATGGAGCCGCACCACACAAAAACAAAAGTTTTAGACTTTAAAAAACCTGATTTTTCTAAAATGAGATTTTGTGTGAAGGAGTCATTATCAGACTGGAGGAGTTTAAAGGGAGTCCAGGAGAAATGGGATTATTTAAAGGAGCATTTTTAAGCCTGCCCTGCCTTTTTAGGGGGCCCAGCAGGCGCCATGATGTCATCACACTGCAGGATGACGTCATTGGCAGGCGCCCACCGGCACCTGCAGTAAAAATCAGGAAGGGGAAGGGGGCTCATTTGGAACCCTCTATCTCCCTAACCATTCATGCTAGAAAAAAAATTGCACCACTGGAAAGGGGAGAGTCCCCTCTTCTCAGCAGTGCATAGCATTAACTATTTCACTGCCGGATCACGATTCAAACCTGGAGGTCGCTGACATCTTGGATGTCAGTCAGGCCTCCGGGTCACCCACTGACATCCTCAACATATGTGTGAGGAGGTCAGTAGGCCAGTTAACCCTCTAGCTGCCAAGTGGATATAGGGGGATCCTTTCTCACCAGCCACTGACCTCACTGCACGTCCCTGATGCTTACAATGGCTGAACTTCTGAAAAACCTAATGCCGGCCATGATAGCAAGGTGTCAGCACACATGTGACACACACCACCACCTACCTAGAGATTGCTGCAGACCATGTACACCCCTTCATGGCCACGATAGAAAGGAGTGATTTTGCTTTTGGAAAATCACTCAACCCATGATTCTGGCAGTCGGTATTTCTTACAGAAATGCTGACTCCAGAAAAGGAGAATGAGTTACTTTACATAATTATGTGACTGGAATGAGAAGCATGAACTAACAGCTTCTATAAAAAATCTTTTCAAGGTATATTAGCCAATAATTAATGCATAACAGTTCCAGACATTAATTTAACAGCAAGAGTGGTAAAGGCCTGTTGTGGAAAATTAGATTTAAAAGGTATGCCAGTCGATAGTGTAGGATGGAAAATAGCGAGTGAGGACATGCACACAGTGATGGCTATAATAAATTTTAAAGAAAACAGTAATGGTTGACAGAAAGATAATAAGGAACAATAAAGACAAATACAATATAAAACAGCCATGATGTATGTATCAAAATTAAATGCACGGTGTATAAGCTTGTAAACAGCGCAAGAAACTGATATTCAGGTTAGGTGATTGAAATGTATTATGTTTACCCTTCCAGGTAGACACACCACACACACATTGTCCAGCACAAGAGCCAAGACACAAGAGAGACCTCCAAATCCTGCTATCCTGCAAAAATCCTTAAAAGTGTCAGAGGTTTTTGGTTGGAGAGATGTTGATCTCGGTGAGATGCCTCCAGGTATGGAGTGTCACTGATCTCTAGGCAATTTGATATTGATAGCAGAAATGAGACACAACCTTTGTTAGCAATATATACAATGTAGTGGATATGTTCAGAATTGACGCAGGACCACATTAATCTTAAGCACATAAATTGCAATGTCAGTTAACTCCGCAACAAACTCTGGCCAGAGAGAAAATATTAATTCAGGATACAATGCCAGAGAACAAATACTGCCATCTGAACAAGCTCTTAAATCTTAGCGTATCGTCATGGGGTCAGCAAAAGCCACAGACACAAATGTCCTCGATAATAGTATATAGTAGCAGCGTCAAAAAATTCACAAAAGGTTACAGACACCGACACAAGGAAAATAGCCACCCCACATCAGTAACACAAAAAACTGGTAAAAACTTCCCATATCGGGAAGAAAATTTTACATCTAAATTACATCTCAGGACACGTTTCGCCGATAATCTCTGTTGGCTTTTTCAAATATATTCAGGTTAGGTGAATGAAATGTATTATCTTTACCCTTCCAGATAGACACACCACACCAGGATCCAGCACAAGTGCCAAGACACAAGAGAGACCTCCACCTCCTGCTTTCGTGGAAAAATCCTTAAAAGTGTCAGAGGTTTTTGGTTGGAGAGACGTTGATCTCGGTGAGATGCCTCCAGGTATGGAGTGTCACTGATCTCTAGGCAATTTGATATCGATAGTTAGCAGAAATGAGACACAACCCTTATTAGCAATATATACAATGTAGTGGATATGCTCGGAATTGACGCAGGACCACATTAATCTCTCATTCTTTTATAACCTCAATCGATTAATCAATCAAGCCACGCCTTAACCAATTATTCCAGAAGAGCCAGAATGGACATAATTTACATTCTTTTCGTACGTATACAGATGTGTAAATCATTAGATATTCAGTCAATTGAATTATATCAAACACAGATCATTTCCAGCCAGTGATGCAACAAAGGTGTTTTTATTACAACAACGTGTATATATATATTTTTATAAATAGATAACAAGTGTTTAAGTATTTGTTACACGAATCATAAATCAGAGATTACACATTTTAAACATAGCCTATTTTGCCTGATTTGTTTTATCCACTTCCAGAATATCTATTGCGATTAGAAAGTTACGCCAAATTATAACGAAGACAGTAGAACTTACTCTCCACAGCCACTCGCAATCAATTTAACTAGGATACAGATATTATCTGATTGAAATTATTGATAAGAGTAGAGAACTTCAGTATGCAGATATCACGCTGCAGAAAGTGATCTCTGGTGCCTTATTCTCAATCTATAATAATCATAATTAATGATTTATGGAATACGAGTTTGGCTAAAGACAGATAAACTCTTTGTCAACTTTCTCAGCTAAAATCAATCACTCCTCCTTATACTTACCGCTGATGGATTCCGTAGCGGCCTTGAGCAGCGATCAGCCTGCAATTATAATCCTCTTGGGTGTATAATGCGTTGTTGTTTGATCACTATGGAGATCTGTCGCTGTTCAATTATGGATGGTGGGATATGTAGTGCATCTCTGAATATTTGGGAATACCAGAGTGAATTAGTGATCCAGTTAGAGTATTAGTCAATGAAGACTTGAGAGTGCGTGAGTGAGCATGAGGTCTCCTTTGTTAGATAGTAGGTATCATCCCACTTGTGTGACCCATTGCGTAACCCAAGAGTCCACGAAGTGCTCGTGTGTGTGAATGTTTGAATGTTACCTCGAACTCTCTCGCTTGTGCGGTATATCTTCTCATTCCACACCTACTTTTCTTGCCATCCTTAGGTTCCAAACGATGGCGTTAAACCAGAAACTATAATAGAAGAAAACAACAAAAATAAAGGAACCAATTCAAGGGCCAAAATTGGCAACAGAGGGCATAACCCAAAATGTTAGAACTTCGAAAAAAACTTTAGTGGATAACATTTGCATGACATAACATATAAAACCATAGAAAAATGAGTATGCTTAAAAAACAAGGTGAGGTGGTGCAAATTCGGTAGTCAGAAAAAGATAAATCTCAATATTGGTGCTGAGAACAAAATAGAATTAATTATGACTAGCAAATTAATTAGCAGTACTGGAGACCAGTAAATGCAATTCCATTTGATTAGGTGCCGCTGCCAAAAGGCCAACAAATCATTTACTGCCAGCTCAAAAAAAGAGTACTGAAAACCACAATTACCAATACAACATATTAGGCTTAGTTGCCAATTAAATCAGGTATTAGAAGTAGCAGTGAGTTTAATAGAACTCGCAGTGGTGACTTCATGGATCACTAGTCACTGAAAGTACTCAATTCAAAAATATCGACCGGCTTGCAAAACATTTGCAGCAGTAGGTTATGCAGTGACCTTCAACTCGAAATTAATTAACATTAATGGATTCACATTTACTGTTTTTCAGTAAACAAAAATGCCAATGCCACTACCAAGCAGCCAAAAATTTTTTGTTGCTAACTCAGATAGAATACTGAATACCACAATTCCTAGTACGACGTATTATAGGCTTGGTTGCCAATTCAGTCAGGTATTGGAAGTAGCAATTAATTGGTTAAACTGGCAACAGTATCTCTACATCTCATAGATCTCTAGTCACTTGAAGTGCTCAGACAGTTAAATGATCTATAAGTATCTAGCGACTTGCAGCACATTTACGGCAATAGATTATGCAGTGATGCCCAAACGGAGATAATTTTGCTCAGCAGAGAAATAGAATTTACCAGAGAATTTGTTCAGCATTATAAGTATGATGCCATTAAATGAACTGCATATGATGTCAACTAGTGATGGGCCGAACACCCCCGTGTTCAGTTCGCATTTCAACACGAACATTTGAAAAATCGCGAACACGATTCGATCTCAATGCAAGTCAATGGGACTCGAACGTTCGATTTTTAGAGTGCCCTCCAAGAGGGCATATATGCAAGATATTGGCCATAAAAGGTGTATGGGGTTCGTATAGTGCCCTGGGGGACAGGAAACAAGGACAAAAAGTAAAAAAAACAAAACGTTTTTAAAGGAACAGTGATTTTTCCATGAAATAAAGGGAATAAAAATGAAAAATTCCTTCAAATATCGTGCCTAGGAGGACCCCATAACCTGCCCGTGAAGTGGCAGATTTGTAGGATGTATAGAAACATTTAAAAAGAAAAAAATGACATTTCAAATGACACTAAATGGTTTTCCTTTAATCTATTCATAAACAACTGCTTGGGGAGGCAGCCTGTATGAAAAGAGGATGACGTTTTAGGGCACGCAGAACAAGTTTAGTGATTTTTTGGCTAAATTATGGTGAAACTTATGCAGGCTTTGGATGAAAGTAACAACAGGTGCATTAAAATTGGACCTTTGGTGAGAGCTAGTGCCTTCACACCGTAACCCCTCTGAGGTTTTGTAGAAGAGTGCAGGGGTGGACTCTGCATTCAAATATTAAAATGATTGGAATCTGGTACACGTGTCAGTGCACCCAAATATTGGGCCTTTGGTGCCAGCTAGTGCTTTCACAACATAACCCCTCTGAGGTATTGTGGAAGAGTGCAGGGGTGGACTCTGCATTCAAATATTAAAATGATTGGAATCTGGTACACGCGTCAGTGCACCCAAATATTGGGCCTTTGGTGCCAGCTAGTGCCTTCACACCTTAACCCTTCTGTGGTATTGTGGAAGAGTGCAGTGGTGGAGGTTTTGGGAATGCAGAAGAAATCCCCGATCCATTCAGTTACGTCAGCATCAGGGGATTGATAGCTGCTGATCCAGGACTGATTCATTTTTATAAATGTCAGCTGGTCTACAGAGTCGGTGGACAGACGCACTCTTTTGTCTGTGACAAAACCTCCAGTGGCACTGAACGTCCTTTCAGAAAGCATGCTGGATGAAGGGCAACCTAGTAGCTCCATATCATATTGGCTAAGTTCTGGCCAGTGATCCAATCTCAATGCCCAGTAAGCCAGTGGATCATCTGCTGTAAAGGTATCCAGGTCTGCCCTTGCCCCTAGGTATCCTGCACCATATGGTGAAGACACTGGCAATGGGTGCCTACATTTGACATCCCTGGGCGTCGTGGACTAAAAAAATTGGCATCAGTCAAGCGGCCCCCTTCACTGCTCTTCCTCTGATCAACCACAGCCTCAGAAGCACCTGTGTCATCACTTGGTAACCTACCAGTGCCTGGAAAGGTGTTACACAAGTGTCGCTTTAGAGCGTCCTCAAGTTGTTTCATCCTGTCCTCCCTCTGTGAGGGCAGGATGAGCTCTGCAACTTTACCCTTGTATCGTGGATCAAGAAGGCTTGCCAACCAGTAATGATCCCTCTCCTTGATAGCACGAATCCTGGGGTCCTTTAGCAGACTTTGCAGGATAAGGGAGCCCATGCAGCGTAGGTTGGAGGTGGCATTAGCTTCAGAGTGTTCCTGGTCGCTGAGGATGACCGTATCGTGCACTACCTCCTCCAAGCCACGTAATAGTCCTTGGGTCTCTGGGGACACAAAACCCTCCCTTGAGGAATCCCCGCCTTCAATGCCCCCACAACTTAAATATTCCTCCTCCTCCTCCTCATCTTCCTACTGTCTGATCTGAGGACCCGCAGGAATGCTGTCTGCGAAAAGACTGGGGCCTTGAGAGCTAGGGAAGACCTCCTCTTCCTCCCGCTGCTCTGCCTCTAGTGCCAGATCAATAATTCCCCGCAGAGTGCGCTCCAGCAAGAACACTAAAGGAATTGTGTCACTGATGTATGCACTGTCCCTGCTCACCATCCTTGTTGCCTCCTCAAATGGTGACTGTACAGTGCATGTATCCTTGATCATCAGTCACTGCGGGGGGGAACAAGTTGACCTGAACCTGTCCTTGTGCCATACTCACACAGGTACTCATTGACAGCCCTCTGCTGCATGTGCAGACGCTGCAGCATTGCGAATGTCGAGTTCCACCTTGTGGGCATGTCACAGATCAGTTTGTGGGAAGGTGGAATTCTCTTTGAATTTCTGCCAGGCGAACACTTGCTGGGAGTGAGTCTGAAGTGGCTGCAGACTTTTCTGGCCTGGCTGAGAAGCTCTGCCAGCCCTGGGTACCTGGTTAGGAAACGCTGTACCACCAGATTTAGGACGTGTGCTAGGCATGGTACATGCGTCAACTTACCCTGGCGTGGGGTGGAGAGAAGGTTGCTGCCATTATCACAGACGACCATTCCCAGCTGAAACTGGCGTGGTGTTAACCATCTCTGCACCTGCCCCTGCAGAGCTGACAGAATTTCTGGCCCGGTGTGGCTCTTGTCCCCTAAACAAACCAGCTCAAGCACAGTACGGCATCTTTTTGCTTGAGCCATTGCGTAGCCCCTGCCACGCGTCGATTTAACTGCCACTTCGCCAGAGACAGAGAAGGAGGAAGAGGTGGTGGAGCAGACAGACCTCATGCAAGCAGCTTTCTGGAGGCGTGGTGGAGGAACAAGCTCCAGCACAGAGCCCCGCCTGGATCCCTTCCAGCTGCAAGCAGAGTTGCCCAGTGTGCCGTGAAGGAAATGTACCGGCCCTGTCCATGCTTGCTGGACCACGTGTCTAAAGTCATGTGCACCTTGCTGCTGACTGCCTTTCCCAATGACTCCATAACATTGTGTTCCACGTGCTGGTATAGTGCTGGAATGGCCTTCCGTGAAAAGAAATGGCGTTTTGGAACCTGCCACTGTGGTACAGCATATTCAGCAAATTGTCACGGCTCACTGCAGGGGTTAAGGATTCGAGCCCAATATGCGGTTACTCAGATGAAGAGGCAGAAAAGGGGGGTTGTAATCAAGAACATAGGTTTATTGAATAAACAAACTTAAACCAGGAAGGGGAATCTGAATAACTAATAACGATAGATAGGAGCTGGATGGGCAGGATAAAATATACAGAGGACAAGATATACTTAGCAGAAGGGGTATACAGGACAGGACACTGAATAGCACAATAGGGCTAACAGAAGATACTGGATGCTGAATAAAGAATAAACACAGGTGAACAGGAACTGAACACTGAATAAAGAATAAAACACAAATCAGAGCTTGACTGAACAAAAAATGGAAAACAGATACAAAAGAACACACTAACTGGTACAGAGGGTGGAGGATCAAAAGACACAGAAGGCAAGAAGACAACATAAGATCAGGCGCGGTATCAGAAAGGTTAAGACTGGAGAGTGGTTAAATCAGGCATTGGTCGGTGGCAGGCGGCTGGCATAGAAGTAGTCAGAGTCCAGAATCCAATGTCATTCACGGGTTAATCAATAGATGGGATGATGGGAGTTGCAAAGGGATCCAGAAAATGGGGAATGCAAGGAATGTCCAGGAAGGAGGGTAGCAGAGATAAGGGAGTCCTCAGGATACCAGATGGAGGGGTTCTCAGGATACCAGATGGAGGGGTTCTCAGGATACCAGATGGAGGGGTTCTCAGGATACCAGATGGAGGGGTTCTCAGGATACCAGATGGAGGGGTTCTCAGGATACCAGATGGAGGGGTTCTCAGGATACCAGATGGAGGGGTTCTCAGGATACCAGATGGAGGGGTTCTCAGGATATCAGAAGGAGGGGTTCTCAGAGTGCCAGCTGAGCATCAGGCAGGTCAGTGCATAGCACACAGGTCAGGCTTGCAATGAGTCGTTCTATTGTTAGAAAAGACGATGCAGAAGCCCTGATTCAGAGGTGAGGCTGGATTAAATTGGCAATGCAGGCCCAGCCCACACCTGAGGCTGGAGAGGTGAAGGAAAATCAGGAACAGATCCCAGTGTAGTTAGACACCAGTCCAGGTAAAGGCAAAATCAGGACTGGAACTGCACTTCATTTGCCTTTTTTACCGCGTCTGCGGCGCGAATCGTGACACAAATTCATGGAAGGAAGCAGAGTCCACCAGCTGGAAAGGCAGCAGCTGTAATGCGAGTAATTTTGCTAAGCTGGCATTTAGACGCTGTGCTTGGGGATGGTTGGGACAATATTTTTTCTTACGCTGCAGCAGCTGGGGCAACGTAATCTGACTGTGTAAATCTTCAGCTGATGGGATGCTGTCACATTCTGAGGAAGGACCTGGTACACCCATTACTGTAGCATCATCCCTGTCAGTGGAGGTTGTAGGCAATGACATGGCAGGACATATAGTGGGGGTAGAGACAGATGAGGAGGAGGCAGACCTATGCAAAGTGTTGTGCCAACGGGATGCGTGGCAGGTGGTCATATGTCTTATCAAGCACGTGGTACCCAAGTGGGTGATGTTTTTCCCACGCTTGATCATCTTCAGACATAGCTTACAAATAGCAACGCTGCAGTCTGCTGCACATTTTGTGAAGAACTCCCAGACAGCAGAATTCCTGCACATATGGTTTGAGACAACAGAGCTCTGCACCTGAGCAGCTTTGACTTCTGATGCCTTGGACTGGCTATGGTCGCTCATGGAGGACGTTGTGCCTCGTGTTTGTTGTGCCTTCTCCTCACTTGACTCCTCTGTTCGATCAGGCACCCAGATGGAGTCAGTGACCTCATCATCGTCATCACCCCTATCTCCTCGTCACTGGAGCCATCTTGGCAGTATGCTGCAGCTGCTGGGGCAACATGAGTGCCAGTTATTTGTGTGTAACTGGCACCCCCTCCCTTTAGGTTGATTATACTCCCTTCCTCAACCTCAGAGTTTGAATCAGAGCACTGGAGTTGCTGTGCATCCTCAAACAGCATGTCACTGTCATTGTAGTCAAACAATTCAGCTGACTCCTCCGTGTATGATGGTGAGGCTACGGCAGGAGTAGCTGTGGACATGGAGGCTGAATTAGATGTTTTGGCAGCTGAGGTGGACTGTAAACCACTACAAACCTGGCTGGCAGAGTACTCGGAGTACTCGGATGGCCTGGTTAGCCAATCCACCAAATCCTCTGTATGTTGCTGCTGCTTAAGACGGCCAGCACCAGTTACAAAGGACAAGCGTGCCCCTGCAAAGGATGCACCACGTCCATGACGACCAGAGGCACAGCCTCCTGACACAGAGGCTGCTTGCCCTTTTATCTGTGTCTGGGAGCGTCTGCCTGTCCTGTTTCTTTCTGACATGGTGAGTGATATATATAGATTAAAGATATGCAGAACTCTGATTCAACTGTGTTATCTAGATTAAAGATTTCCAGAACTCTGGTATAACTCAGCGAGACACCCTGATAGCTGGCAACAGTGACAAGACACAGATTACAATTCCCAGAAACCTCCTAAAAATCTGTGAGACACCCAATGGGTGGCAGTGACAAGACACAGGTTAGAATTCCCAGATATCTGCTACAAGTCTGTGAGACCCCCTGATGGGTGGCGGTGACAAGACACAGATTACAATTCCCAGGAACCTCCTATAAATCAGTGAGACTCCCTGATGGGTGGCTGTGACAAGACACAGATTACAATTCCCAGATATCTGCTAGAAGTGAGACCCCCCAATAGCTGCTGGCACTGAGAAGACACAAATTACAACAATTCCCAGATATCTGCTAGAAGTGACACCCCCAATAGCTGCTGGCAGTGAGAACACACAGATTACAACAATTCCCAGATATCTTGTAGAAGTGAGACCCCCCCAATAACTGCTGGCAGTGAGAACACACAGATTACAACAATTCCCAGATATCTTGTAGAAGTGAAACCCCCCAATAGCTTCTGGCAGTGAGAACACACACTAACAGAACAATCTCCTCTCAAAAAACACGTGCTGGGGCTGTGTGAAGCCTTATATAGTGTGCTGCGGGACTTAGCTCTGTGAGCCCATGATTGGGCAAAAATTTAAAAGTGTCACTGTCGACATATAAAAAGGCTCGCACCGGTAGTGGTCGGTCTTGTGTAGGTAGAATGCGTCGGGAGAATGTGGGTAGTTGATCGACGGAGAGGAGGGGAGAGGGCCAGGGGGCAATCGTCGTGGAGCGCTGTAGGGTCTTCCACACCTTCAAGGTGGCAGTGATCGTGGGGTGGGGGGGTGTATGATTCGCGGTGGTGCCTGATAGCCACGGAAAGGAAGCTAGGTCGCCGTCAGCGAGCGTCGTCTCCAGGGGTAACCAGAGCTTCTGAGTGGGGTTATTAGTCCATTCCAAAATGCGGAGTAGGTGAGTGGCTTGATAGTATTTCCTAATGTTGGGAAGGGCCAGGCCCCCGGCAATTTTGGAGGCAGTTAGGAGGTGGAAGTTAAGTCTAGGTTGGCGGCCGTTCCAGACATAAGATGTGAAGGTCGATTGGAGGGAGCTAAAAAATTGATTAGGGATGGCGATTGGCAGGGTCTGAAAGAGATACAGTATGCGAGGTAGGACTTTCATTTTCAGGACATTGATGCAACCAAACCAGGTGACGTGTGGGAAGGCCCATGATGTGAGGTCTGAGGAGATAGATTGGAGTAGGGGGAGAAAGTTCATTGAGTACAGAGCCAGCAGGTCAGAGGTCAAGTGGATGCCTAAGTATTTAATCGCGGAGGGGCACCAGTGAAACGGGAATGCAGACTGCAGCTGTGCTCGTAGTGGCGATGCGATACCCAGCCCCAGGATCTCAGACTTTGCCATGTTGATCTTATAGCTACTGTATGAGCTATATTCCCGTAGGAGTTCCGTGAGGGATGGGAGGGTGATTAAAGGTTGGCGAATGAAAAACAGTAGGTCGTCTGCATAAGCAGCGACCTTATGTTGCTGCGTTCCTATTGTTATGCCGTGGATCGAGGGATTGCTCCTGACTGCCTGTAAGAGGGGTTCCAGGGAGAGTGCAAATAGCAGCGGGGAGAGGGGACAGCCCTGTCGTGTGCCATTGTGGATAGGAAATGGTGGGGAAAGGATGCCATTCAGGTTAATTCTGGCTGAGGGGCACAAATAGAGCGCACTGATCCATGCCATGAGGTTGGGGCCAAAGCCCATGCAGCTTAACGTTTGGAACAGGAAAGGCCACCTCACTCGATCGAATGCCTTCTCAGCGTCTGTTGATAGAGCAGGAGGGTAGGGCCAGAGTGTGGGAGCGATGCGGTGTGTATGAGGTTGATTGCTCTTACAGTATTGTCCCTGGCTTCCCTGCCCGGTATGAAGCCCGTCTGATCTGGGTGTATCAGCCCAGGTACATAGTGGGCAAGTGGTCTTGGCAAAAAGTTTTAAGTCTTGGTTAAGTAGGGATATGGGAAGATAGTTTGCACAAATATCTGGGTCTTTGCCCGGTTTCGGGATTAAGGTGATGGTGGCTGTTAACGTTTGTGGTGGGAGGGTGTGTTGTCATTGAACAAGCGTATTGAAGGTGGCAAGCCACGCTGGTGCAAGGGTGGGGAGGAACGTTTTATAGTACCGTAGCAAAAGGCCATCCGGGCAAGGGGTTTTATCAGTCGGTGTGGACTTAACAGCTAGGGACAGTTCTTCTATAGTAAAAGGGGCTTCCAGGGCGGTAAGCTGAGGGGGCGTTAATTTGGTGTGGACGTGTTTGCTTAGGAATTGTTGCATTAGGGCGGGGGAAGCACCTCCATCTTTCTGGGGGATGTTGTAGAGATGGTGGAAGTGGTCCTGAAGTAGGGCGAGCATGTCCTGGGGTAGTGTGACGTGGGATCCCTGTGGTGTGCGGAGCTTGGGTATGTACAGCTTGTGTCTGTGAGACCGAAGTGCGCGAGCCAGCAGCTTTCCGCATTTGTTGCCGTGTTCGTGGAAGAGTTTGCGGGTAGACAGAAACGCTTTCTGAGCCCTAACGTTAAGTAGTGACTGGAGTTCTGTCCGGAGTTCCAGAAGTGAGGCGTAACTGGCGTCATCAGAGTGTATTTTATGTGTCTGTTCCAGTTTGTGTATGCGTTGTAGAAAGTCGGTAAGCGTGGAAGTGTAAGTTCTTTTCTTTATCGAGCCCTGCTGGATAAGGTAGCCGCGCACCACAGCTTTATGGGCTTCCCAGATAATCTGGGGGGAGGAGTCAGGTGGGGTGTTGTCCGCGAAATAGTGGCGCATGGTTTGGAGGAGGCCATCCCTGATCAGCGGGTCAGTCAAAAGGGTCTCATTAAGGCGCCAGAGCTTTTCCTTGGGTTTGACCAAGGGGGAGTGAATGGTGACTATTACCGGGTTGTGGTCAGATCACGTCATGGGACCTATAGTTGCTGAGTCTAGTAGGTGGAGGTGTCCAAAGGAGAGGAAGACGCAAATAGTCAGACCGTGGGACCGCCCGGCCATAGTCCAATAGCAGAGTTTAGTGCAGGTTTCAGCGGGCGGAGTACCCCAAATAAAAAATGCAAAGGATACTCATCTGGGCCACTTGGAGTGGTGAAGCGCAGGCAGCGCAGGAAAGCAGGAGCTGTCAAGACGGGGATCCCGGCCGAAGCGGATCAGCATAGGGAGGTCTGGTCTGGTTCTTCAGAGTCACAAGTTGCCATGATGGCAGGTGGTTTCGGAGGTACACGAGGGTTGACCCAGGTAGGGCTGGTTTAGGTCTCTCGTGGCCGATGCGAGGCCTGTTGCGGCGGCTGAGACGTGGAGCATCGGCGGCAACGCGGTGAGTTGTGGTCGTGCGGGCTCTCCGGGTGGTGTAGAGTACATCTCTGTGAGGTCCGGCCAGGGCGGGAGAACGTCCGGTGGGAGAGAAAGAGCCTCCAGGAAAGCAGGGAGGTCCGAGCCAGTGCGGAGCGTTAAGGGTCTGTTTTGGGTGCTGACCTGGAGTCCAAATGGGAACAGCCACTTATACAAAAGATTTTGCATCTGAAGTGCCGACGTAAGTGGTCTCAGGAGGCGTCGCGACTGTAGTGTAGCAGGGGATACGTCTTGGAACAGTGAGATACTGGCATCTTCGAAGACAATGGAGCGCGTGTTGCGGGCAGCCGCCATGATGTCCTCTTTAACCATATGATGAAGTAGGCAGCATATCGCATCTCTGGGTTGCGCATCGGGCGGGCCTTGAGGGTGCAGCGCTCTGTGGCATCGTTCAAACTCTATGTCCTGAGTGGGGTCCCGTCCCAACAGTTCGTTAAATAATCTAGTAAGTGTGCAGCGCAGTTCAGAAGGCGAGCTTTCATTTTCGGGGAGTCCCCGCACCCTGATATTGTTACGGCGGCCTCTGTTCTCGAGGTCTTCTACATGTCTGGCCAGGGCTTGAAGGGCATCATGTTTTGTAGCTAACGCTGTATCATGGGTCGTGGTGATTTTTTGCTGGCGGGTTTGGAGTATCTCTACCTGGGCGATCCTTTCCTGAAGGCTGCCGAGGTCCTCACATAGGCCCCTAATTTCCGACAGCAGTGAAGTCTGCAGGCCGGCCGTGGAGGTCGCCAGGTCTTCCCTGGTAGGGAGGGAGCGGAGGAGCGTCCGGAGGTCCGGTGGAGGGTCCCAGAGCTCACCTGTAAGGCCCGGGTCAGACTGCGTCGGAGAGCTGGAGGGTGATGGGCCACGTGTGGCCGCCATCTTAGGTGTAGTTGACGGGTCCGCAGTATCTTTCGTTGCGGCCAGGAACTCCCGGATCGTGCCCGGGCGGGCTTCGGCGTTGGCCTCCGGTGGTCCGGGTGTGAGAGGGGGGCTTGCGGGGTTTGACCATCTTGTGCTGATGGTGTGCTATGGGGACGGAGCCTTTCCTAACGGCGGAGCTCCTCGTTTATGCGGCCATTGCGCTTGGCGGTAAGGACACGCCCCCCCGGAATATTTTTAACATTGAAGTCTATGGGATTCTCCTGAATAAACTTGCCGAATTAAACCACCGAATGGCAGGGCATTTCGGGAACCTTTCACTGCTGGTTTGTGTTCTCTGAATAGCCGAAGCTGTGCTTTTTTATAGTGATTTCACTGCCCTCGAACAGGCACCGAACAGGCACCGTATGTTAAGGCAATTCGCCCAGGATTTGGCGAATTGCCTGCTCTCTGGATAGCCGAATGGCCAGGAAAGGTAACCGAATGCTGATTTTCAGCGTTCGGTTACCTTTCTCAAGCAATTCGGAGCTCTTTGAATAACCCTGATAGTGTTGTGTGTTTTTTCCAAACAACTCAATTTTGGTTTCATCTGTCCACAGAATATTTTGCCAGTAGTGCTATGGAACATCCAGGTGCTCTTTTGCAAACTTCAAACGTGCTGCAATATTCTTTTTGGACAGCAATGGCTTCCTCCGTGGTGTCCTCCCATGTACTCCATTCTTGTTTAATGTTTTCCTTATTGTAGATGTGTCAACAAAAATTTTAGCATGTGCCAGAGATTTCTGTAAGTCTTTAGCTGACACTCTATAATTCTTCTTTACCTCATTAAGCATTCTGCGCTGTGCTCTTGCAGTCATCTTTAAAGGACGACCACGCCTAGGGAGAGTAGCAACAGTGCTGAACTTTCTCCATTTGTAGACAGTCTGTCTTACTGTGGACACATGAACATCAAGGCTTTTGGAGATACTTTTGTAACCCTTTCCAGTCACCAATTCTTGATCGTAGGTCTTCTGAGAGCTCTTTTCGGTGAGGCATGGTTCACATCAGACAGTGCTTCTTGAAACCAGTAAACCCTAAACTGGTGTGTGTTTTTAAAGGGCAGGACATCTTTCAGCAACACATCCAATAATATCACACTGATTGGACTCAAGGTTGGCTCACTCCTGGCTCCAATTAGCTCTTGGAGAAGCCATTAGGCTAGGGGTTCACATCAGCTGGTGAAGCCGCCATTCCATGCGGCGAAGAGCGTTCTGGAGCTTGTTTTTAATTTGTTTTAAATAAATGTTATTTTTTTCAATCCCTGTTTCCTGTTGAACCTGTGCCATCTTTGGGAGCCTAGGTGGTTTTCCTTTGGGTTTCCTTAAAACCAAAAAAAACCATGAGCGCTTACCCTAGAGAAAAATTGTGAGTACAAATCTCAAGTATATTATACTGTAGTCCTCACAGATCTGCGCAAGGAGTTTTTCTCTTTTCTGTCTTCCACTACATGATTTTGGACAAAAACATCCTAGACAAGGTGGGGGTCACCTGAGAAGTTGGAAGGCAATATACCCGCATGTCTGGACCCACTCAGAGCCAGTGATTAGGCTCTACACGTGAGTGGGAAATCATTTGTATCACCATAATTACATCTAAAACCTACTGTAGTGCACTATTATTGTTTATTTTCTTTCATATATATATGCGAGATCCCAGGACCCCAGAAAGCATTGTTTGCGCCGATTCAGGTTATATATTCTATATCTTATTAAAGTGGTCAGGCTGCGTGGAGTCCCCCTTCTCACCCTTATTTTGCGCTGACATCATGTTGATCAGAGTGCTCGTAATAGTTTTCATTCAGAGAGTAAAACAGATATGGGCTTGAGCTACGCACACAGCATCAATCCATCACTCTGACCAGGTGCTTGCATACCTTGTGTGTGAAAAGTATGCATGTTAAGCAATTTGTGTGTATATGTATGAAACTTATGTACACTACACTTATTGCTTACGAAAAAAGGGGGTAGACAGGGGTTTTATTTTTACATAATGTTCCTTTTAATTAAACAAAAACAATTGTATTTTATCTGACGAATCAGTTAAACGAAAAAGTAATCGACCAACTAATCGGTTATGAAAATAACTAGTTGTAAAGCCTGCCCAGAGGGCAGTCTATTGTGGATATACTGCCCCTGCTCATGTATACTGCCCCAGCTCGTGGATACTGCCCCAGCTCGTGGATATTGCCCCAGCACGTGGATACTGCCCCAGCACGTGGATACTGCCCCAGCACGTGGATATTGCCCCAGCTCGTGATATTGCCCCAGCACGTGGATACTGCCCCAGCACGTGGATACTGCCCCAGAACGTGGATACTGCCCCAGCACGTGGATACTGCCCCAGCACGTGGATATTGCCCCAGCACGTGGATATTGCCCCAGCACGTGGATATTGCCCCAGCACGTGGATATTGCCGCAGCACGTGGATACTGCCCCAGCTCGTGGATACTGCCCTAGCACGTGGATATTGCCCCAGCACGTGGATATTGCCCCAGCTCGTGGATACTGCCCCAGCTCGTGGATACTGCCCTAGCACGTGGATATTGCCCCAGCACGTGGATGGATACTGCCCCAGCACGTGGATATTGCCCCAGCTCGTGGAGACTGCCCCAGCTCCTGGATATTGCCCCAGCACGTGGATACTGCCCCAGCACGTGGATATTGACCCAGCACGTGGATATTGCCCCAGCACGTGGATATTGCCCCAGCATGTGGATACTGCCCCAGCACGTGGATACTGCCCCAGCACGTGGATATTGCCCCAGCACGTGGATACTGCCCCAGCACGTGGATACTGCCCCAGCACGTGGATATTGCCCCAGCACGTGGATACTGCCCCAGCACGTGGATATTGCCCCAGCACGTGGATACTGCCCCAGCACGTGGATACTGCCCCAGCACGTGGATACTGCCCCAGCACGTGGATATTGCCCCAGCACGTGGATACTGCCCCAGCACGTGGATACTGCCCCAGCTCGTGGATACTGCCCCAGTTCGTGGATACTGCCCAAGCTCGTGGATATTGCCCCAGCTCGTGGATATTGCCCCAGCACGTGGATATTGCCCCAGCACGTGGATACTGCCCCAGCACGTGGATATTGCCCCAGCACGTGGATACTGCCCCAGCACGTGGATACTGCCCCAGCACGTGGATATTGCCCCAGCACGTGGATACTGCCCCAGCACGTGGATATTGCCCCAGCACGTGGATACTGCCCCAGCTCGTGGATACTGCCCCAGCTCGTGGATACTGCCCAAGCTCGTGGATATTGCCCCAGCTCGTGGATATTGCCCCAGCACGTGGATACTGCCCCAGCACGTGGATACTGCCCCAGCTCGTGGATACTGCCCCAGCTCGTGGATACTGCCCCAGCACGTGGATACTGCCCCAGCACGTGGATATTGCCCCAGCACGTGGATACTGCCCCAGCTCGTGGATACTGCCCTAGCTCGTGGATACTGCCCAAGCTCGTGGATACTGCCCAAGCTCGTGGATACTGCCCCAGCTCGTGGATATCGCCCCAGCACGTGGATATCGCCCCCCCGCTCGTGGATATGGCCCCCCGCTCGTGGATATGGCCCCCCCGCTCGTGGATATACTCACCTACATCGGCCCTCCAGCGATGGCGGTCCCGCTTCCAGCGTCCTCTCTCGCTCCGTTGGTCGCCGGGATGACGTCACGAAAGCCTTTGACCCCCGGGGTCAAAGGCTTTCGTGACGTCATACCGGCGACCAACGGAGAGAGAGAGAGGACGCTGGAAGCGGGACCGCCATCGCTGGAGGAGCTAAGGGCCGATGTAGGTGAGTATGTGTAGGCAACATCCCCCTACATTGGCCCGGAGCCTCAGCGGTGGCTGTCGTAGGCTGCTCGGCCGGCCTCCAGGCTTAGGCGAGCCCCCGGCTCGGCTGGGCCTGTAGGCCCAAGCCAAGCGGGGGCTCGCCTGAGCCTGGAGGCCGGCCGAGCAGCCTGCGACAGCCGGAGGACAGTCACCGCTGGAGCTCAGGGCTAATGTAGGTGAGTATGTGCTCTCCACACCCACCCTGCTTACTCGGCCGGTATCCAAGCTTAGGCGAGCCCCCGGCTTGGGCCTAGAGCCCAGCAGAGCCGGGGACTCGCCTGAGCATGGAGGCCGGTCGAGTTGCATGCTCGGCCGTCCTCCAGGCTCAGGTGAGTCCCTGGCTCGGCTGGGCCTCTAGGCCCAAGCCAAGCCGGGGGCTCGCCTGAGCCTGGATGCCGACCAAGCTTAGGCGAGCCCCCGGCTTGGCGTGGGCCTAGAGGCCCAGCCGAGCCGGGGACTCGCCTGAGCCTGGAGGACGCCCGAGCATGCAACTCGACCGGCCTCCATGCTCAGGCGAGTCCCCGGCTCGGCAGGGCCTCTAGGCCCAAGCCAAGCCGGGGGCTCGCCTAAGCTTGGATACCGGCCGAGCAAGCAGGGTGTGTGTGTGTGTGTAGAGCACATACTCACCTACATCGGCCTCGAGTCCTCCACCGGTTCCACACATACTCACCGACATCGGCCCTTAGCTCCTCCAGCGATGGCGGTCCCGCTTGCAGCATCCTCTCTCTCTCCGTTGCTCGCCAGGATGACGTCACGAAAGCCTTTGACCCCCGGGGTCAAAGGCTTTCGTGACGTCATTCCGGCGAACAACGAGAGAGAGAGGATGCTGCAAGCGGGACCGCCATCGCTGGAGGAGCTAAGGGCCAATGTCGGTGAGTATGTGTTAGGCAACATCGGCCCTGAGCTCCAGCGGTGACCTCCTCCGGCCGAGCAGGCTGCTCGGCCGGCCTCTACGCTTAGGCGAGTCTCCGGCTCGGCTGGGCCTGTAGGCCCAAACCGAGCCGGGGCTCGCCTAAGCCTAGAGGCCCGCCGAGCAGCCAGCGGCAGCCAGAGGAGGTCTCCGCTGGAGCTCAGGGCCGATTTTGGGGTGTATTTGTTTGGGAACTTCGGCCCCGATCCTCCAGCGGTGACCTTCTCCGGCTGCCGCTGGCTGCTCGGCGGGCCTCTAGGCTTAGGCGAGTCCCCGGCTCGGCTGGGCCTGTAGGCCCAAACCGAGCCGGGGGCTCGCCTAAGCCTAGAGGCCCGCCGAGCAGCCAGCGGCAGCCGGAGGAGGTCTCCGCTGGAGCTCAGGGCCGATTTTGGGGTGTATTTGTTTGGGAACTTCGCCCCGATCCTCCAGCGGTGACCTTCTCCGGCTGCCGCTGGCTGCTCGGCGGGCCTCTAGGCTTAGGCGAGTCCCCGGCTCGGCTGGGCCTGTAGGCCCAAACCGAGCCGGGGGCTCGCCTAAGCCTAGAGGGCCGCCGAGCAGCCAGCGGCAGCCGGAGGAGGTCTCCGCTGGAGCTCAGGGCCGATTTTGGGGTGTGTTTGTTTGGGAACTTCGGCCCCGATCCTCCAGCGGTGACCTTCTCCGGCTGCTGCTGGCTGCTCGGCGGGCCTCTAGGCTTAGGCGAGTCCCCGGCTCGGCTGGGCCTGTAGGCCCAAACCGAGCCGGGGGCTCGCCTAAGCCTAGAGGCCCGCCGAGCAGCCAGCGGCAGCCGGAGGAGGTCTCCGCTGGAGCTCAGGGCCGATTTTGGGGTTTGTTTGGGAACTTCGGCCCCGATCCTCCAGCGGTGACCTTCTCCGGCTGCTGCTGGCTGCTCGGCGGGCCTCTAGGCTTAGGCGAGTCCCCGGCTCGGCTGGGCCTGTAGGCCCAAACCGAGCCGGGGGCTCGCCTAAGCCTAGAGGCCCGCCGAGCAGCCAGCGGCAGCCGGAGGAGGTCTCCGCTGGAGCTCAGGGCCGATTTTGGGGTGTATTTGTTTGGGAACTTCGGCCCCGATCCTCCAGCGGTGACCTTCTCCGGCTGCCGCTGGCTGCTCGGCGGGCCTCTAGGCTTAGGCGAGTCCCCGGCTCGGCTGGGCCTGTAGGCCCAAACCGAGCCGGGGGCTCGCCTGAGCCTGGAGGCCCGCCGGCAGCCGGTCACCGCTGGAGGATCGGGGCATCTGGCCGTGTAAACACACGGGTAGCTGCGCGCGGCTCGTGCCGTTTTTTTTTTTCACGCGGCCGGCACGCGCAGCTACCTGTGTGTTCTAACGGCCGCTTTCAAATGTCCGTCGCGCATGCGCAGTAGGGTTTTGGCGACGGACAGTTTTTAGCTTACTCTTTTATAGTATAGATTGTTAGTTGCAGCTCTAATGTGGTGTATATCACACCACAGAAATTCATATCCACCTCTAGATATAGTCACAGGGCAATGTCCATATAATACCTTTAAATTAGGGTTGCACCGATACTAGTATCGATATCGGTGCCGATACCGGGTACTGCAGGAGTAGTCGGTACTCGTACAGTACCCCCGATATTTTCCCCTGATACCGGAAGCCTGCATTGAGCCGGCTTGCTGGCATCCGAGGGGCTGGGGCGGCTGTTTGAATGCTCTATCGGCATTCGGACAGCCGCCCCTGGAGCTCTCCGTGGCATACTTACCTTCCTGAGCGACGCCAGCTAAGTTTCCACGCTTCCGCACGTTGAAGGACCCCAGCCGCAATCACGTGGGACTCCCACATGATCACGGCTGGGGTCCTTCAACGAGCATACGCGCAAAGATTTTGTCGGCGTCGCTCGGGAAGGTAAGTATGCCGCGGAGAGCTCCAGGGGCGGCTGTCCGAATGCCGATAGAGCATGTCTGGTCTGGGGTCTGAGCTGGGGGGCAATATCCATGAGAGCTTGGGGGCATTATCCATGAGCTGGGGCATATATCCATGAGAGCTTGGGGGCATATATCCATGAGAGCTTGGGGGCATTATCCATGAGAGCTTGGGGCAATATCCATGTGCTGGGGCAGTATCCATGAGCTGGGGCAATATCCATGAGCTGGGTAATATCCATGTGCTGGGGCAATATCCATGAGCTGGGGCCAATATCCATGTGCTGCGGCAGTATCCATGTGCTGGGGCAATATCCATGAGCTGGGGGCAATATCCATGAGCTGGGGGAATATCTATGAGCTGGGGCAATATCCATGAGAGCTGGGGGCATTCTGTATATATATATATCTCGGGGGATATATACATGTGAGCTGGGGGCATTTTTATATGAGGTCTGTTCTTATTGGAAAGTGGTCACATGACATAAAAGTATCAGTACTAAGTATCGGGGAGTACTTGAAAAAAAGTATCGGTACTCGTACTTGGTCTTAAAAAAGTGGTATCGTGCATCCCTACTTTAAATCCTTGAATGTACATTGTGCAATTCTTGTATCAACCTTTCTCAGTGCAAGAAATGGATATTCAGGTTATGTGATTGAAATGTATTATCTTTACCAACCAGGTGGACACACCACAACATTGTCCAGCACAAGAGCCAAGTCAATAGAGAGACCTCCACTTCCTGCTTTCCTGGATGAATCCTTGAAAGGTTGGTCTACAGTCTTGTTTCCACCCACTGCTGGGTGTGAGACAGCTTAATATTTAACCCGAAATTGTCTTTTAACAGCAAAATTTGATTAATTGGGGTTTTATTTAGTGATCCAAAATTCAAATTGATATCAACTATTGAATTGATCTTAACTTACAATACAAGTAATAGGGTCACATCCATGTTCCCGGAAGGCTCTCTAGGGGGGTCCCAGAAGAACGGTGCTGCTGGCTGACCAGATGCTCATAGCTCTGGCAGCCTCCGGCGTTCCTGCAGCTAATGAGTGGAGGGGGGCAGGCACGGCGTGATGACGCGGAGCTGCCGGCCTTTAAATCAGGAGTGCGCGCTATGAGCCCTTGCTTTGTCGTGGAGTTTCATTCCCGCATCGCTACTATGCTGTGTTATTATTACTCGTTGCTGACCCGGCTATACTGAGGACCTCGATCTGTTGTTGACCCTGCCTGTTATACGACGATTCTCTCTCTGTGCCCCTGTCTGTTGTGTTCATTGCCTGGTGCTGCTGGTGTGTGCTATAGATCCCACCACATACTGTATCGCAGTACACAGTGTATACCTGTTGCCGACCCTACCTGCTATATCGACGATTCTCTCTATACGCCTGCCTGTTGTGTTTGCTACCTGGTACTGTTTCCCTGGCCTTTGTGGCTGCTAGAGAGCTAGGGTTAGTGGTCCTGACCACCCGTAGGTTCAGAAGACTAATGGTCTGTTACTAGGGATCTGACTAGGTCTGTCCAGGGGTACGTCACAAATAGTCAGCAAACGACTTTATGAATTCAAATTAATTTTGTTTCAGTTTAATTTGACTCAAATACTAAATCTGTGACACAACTTAATGTTTAACTCTAGATTGTCTTTTAACAGCAAAATTTGAATAATTGGGGTTTTATTTAGTCATCCAAAATTCAAATTGATATTAATTATCGAATTGATATATGACAGTCAAATCGAAACGAAACTTAACAAAATACGAAATTAAATTAGTTCCGAAATTCCAAAAACAAAATTAATTTAAAACGAAACAAAACGAAACACATTTTTCAGCCGTGCACTAGGGATGTGCACCGATTTTTTTTCGGTTCGATTCGATTTTTCGAATTTTTAAACTTTTCGATTCGGCTCGTTTCGACCGCTTTCTGTTTCGATTCGGTTCGGTTCAATTCGTTTTTCGGGTACATTTATTTTTTGGAATATCGACCATTTTTCGTATTTTCGTGTCACTTTACTCGGTTTTTGTATCGACTTTTCGTGATTTCGAGAAATTTTCGTTTTTTGGAATGTTACATGTTTTCGGCATATCGCCCATTTTTCGTATTTCGTGTCACATTGCTCGTTTTTTTGTATCGACTTTTCGTGATTTCGGTAATTTTCGTTTTTTCGGAACGTCTGTTCTCGTTTCAAAGCTGTCTAACTCTATTCGTTTTGATGTAAACTACTATGGTTTACTTTCTTAATACTACTTTATTTATTTTTTTATAATAAATTTTTGGTTTGTTTTTCGGATCCGATAATTCATTCTGTCGATACGATAATTCTGGCGATTCTATCGTGTTTTTTTAATTAACCCTTTCGCTGCTGAGGCTTTTCCCGCCCCTGTGCTGAGGTCATTTTTACCGGTTTTGCTCATCATGTTTAAACGTGTTTTGAAGCCTTATTTTAATATATGACCCAGACATATTATATATCGTTCTTTCCGTCAGACTCGGCAGATTCATAATATGTCATTATTATATGTATACGTCATGACCTGTCTGTATATTATAACAAAAAATGCAATAAAATAGGATTTTTCAATAATTTACAACGTGTAAAGTGTTTTTTTTTCACATTTTAACGCGCGAGCAATTGCGGTTATATTTTGTATGGGGTGCGCTTGTTAAACAAATTAGAGATGGGGTCTCGTTACATTTTTTTTTGGGGAAAATTACACAATTTTTAACAAACGCACCGCATACAAAAATCGTTAGTGCAGCATCATTGTTCACATTATAATTGAAATGGGAACAATATTGCTGCATTAACAAACCAAAAAAAAGAAAAAAAAATTGTTTATTTTTTTATAATTTTTTTAAAATATTTTTTTATTTTTAATTTTTTTACAAACGTTTTTCACATTCGTGTTTGGTATCGTTGGAACGGCCATGCTCTGGCCAATCCAACAATACCAAACTTTAACCCCTAGCTGCCACGGATCGGGAGATAGGGGGTTCATTGGAACCCCCTATCTCCACCATTGGTGGCAGCTAGGGGTTAACTCCAGGACTGGCGTCATAGTGCTATGCACGATGACGCCAGTCCTCAGGGGGAGTTCCCGGAAGCTTGGCCGACATCCGACATCCTCATGGATATGCCCCAGCTCCTCATGGATATTGCCCCAGCACCTCCTGGATATGCCCCAGCTCCTCGTGGACATGCCCCAGCTCCTCGTGGACATGCCCCAGCTCCTCGTGGATATGCCCCAGCTCCTCATGGATATGCCCCAGCTCCTCGTGGACATGCCCCAGCTCCTCGTGGATATTGCCCCAGCACCTCATGGATATGCCCCAGCTCCTCATGGATATTGCCCCAGCTCCTCATGGATATTGCCCCAGCTCCTCGTGGACATGCCCCAGCTCCTCGTGGATATGCCCCAGCTCCTCGTGGATATGCCCCAGCACCTCCTGGATATGCCCCAGCTCCTCATGGATATGCCCCAGCTCCTCATGGATATTGCCCCAGCTCCTCGTGGACATGCCCCAGCTCCTCGTGGATATGCCCCAGCTCCTCGTGGATATGCCCCAGCTCCTCGTGGATATGCCCCAGCTCCTCATGGATTTGCCCCAGCACATGGAATGCCCCAGCACCTCATGATAATGGCCCCAGCTCACCTCTGCCGCCTTTTTCGCTCCCTCAGAGCGTCCGGTGGCGCGCAGCTTGTGCGCCCGCCAGGGGGAGCCACGTGACCAGCCGCGATTGGCTGGTGACGTGTTTCCTCCAGGCGAGCGCCGAAGCTGCATGCTTCGGACGCTCGCAGGGAGCGAAAACGCGGCGGAGGGTGAGACACCCGCCCTTAGGGTGACGGTGTCACCCTAAAGGCGGGTGTCACCTGGTGCGGGCCGCACCCCCCGCCCCCACGTAGCGACGCCACTGGTATATACATTTAACGGCCGCACGCACACGGACTTACTCTATCCAAACAAAGTTCAGAATGATGTGAAACATTGGGACTTTTTGGATAGATTTCGATTTTCGACTATCCAAAAGTTAAAAAAATAAAAATGGTCGAAATCTAATGCAAAAGTCCCGATGTTAAAAAAAATTGAAAAGGGGACTTGTTATATTTTTTTGGGTGAAAATTACACTATTTCTAACAAACCCACCCCATACAAAAATCCTTAGTGCAGCATCATTGTTCACATTATAATTGAAATGGCAACAATATTGCTGCATTGACAAAACAAAACAAAAAACCTGTTTATTTTTTTTTATATTTTAATTTTTAATTTTTTTTTAACATTGTCATGTTTGGTATTGTTGGAAAGGCCATGCTCTGGTCGATCCAAAGATACCAAACATTAACCAACCGATAGCTGCCGCGGATCGAGAGATAGGGGTTCCAATGAACCCCCTATCTCCACCATTGGTCACAGTTAGGGGTTAACTCCAGAACTGACGTCATTGTGACAATGTCTTGGGACTGTCGGCAGCTGCTGTTCCCCCACGCTGTTGTCTTCCTGCAAAGACGTGACCATGTTGGCGGGCAGCGTCTTAGCGGGCAGCGGTGGGAGAGAGAGAGCTCATAGCTGGGAGGAGGTGTGAAGCTGCAAACAGGGACAAATAAACTAGACCTGAGCCGCACTAAGGATCTTTGGGTTGTGTCGGAGAAGACTTCACGCAGTGCTGCCATCAATATTTTTTGATAAATTCTTGGTTATACAATGAATGTGACTGTGGACAAAAATCCGTGTTGTTGTGACATCGCCTAAGCTTAACAAAACCAGGCCACGTCGGTAATCAAATCTCAAGGCAGTACAACAAGGTTGTGTTAGTGTGTGACATTTTTTGGCCAGGCAGGAAGTGTAGAATGTGCAGTCACATTCTTGGCCACAAATATGTTGACAAATTTATGACAAAGGGTCCATAGAAATGTCAATACATTTATGTACATATAATTTTAACAGTGTGGAAACCAAGCAATACATATTAACTTATTAAGTAAGGAAAAGCAACGCACACAAACAGGAAAATAGTGAAAAAATAGAAAATTTATTTACAACATATGAACATAGGGAAGGGAACATGCCAAGGATGGCAAACTGCCCAACAGTTACTGGCATTTGAGGAGATGTTGGAGCTGGTCCGCATCTTGGATTACAAAGATTATGATTGCTGTAAGGGCCCTTACGGCAGGAAGAATAACACCCGCAAGGATCGTATCCTTGAAAAGCTACGCACCACCATCCTGGAGCTGTTCGGGAAGGACCGGACGAAGGACCATCTCCGAAAACGCTGGTCCGACCTCAAGGCACGCGAGCAGGAGCAGCTGAGGCACATTCTGGTGACATTCGGGAGGAAGCTGCCACTGGTCTCACTGCTGCTCCAAGAAGTCTGCGGCATTGTTTATGTGCTCCCGCAGTTCCTGGAGCAGTTCCTGTATGGCGTCGATGGAGGTAACTGCCAGGCGAAGCTCACCGATTGCCTCCCGTCTGGCTTCTCCTTCTATATATCCAATAAATGAAAGAAGGATAATACAGTAAGTAAAGCAGGTTTCTATTTTTGACTGAAAGTCTTGAAAAAATATAACAGTAGTATATACCAGTGCTGGCGGCCTCCTGAGGCGCCGACTCCTCCGACTCCTCCCCCACCACCACCGTCTGCATATCCAGTGCTATATCTAAGAAATTAAAGAAATAAAAAATACAGTGAACAACAAAACTGATTTATTTTTGAACAAAAGTCGATGCAAAATACGACAGTAAAAAAGAAAAAACCTGGCGGCCTCCTGCTGCTCCGGCTCCCTCTCTCCAACTTCGCCCTCCTCCTGGTCCTCCTCTTCCTCCTCTTCCTCCTCCTGCTCCTCTTGTGCTATACATAAAAAAATTAAATTAAAATACAGTAAACAAAAAGTTTTTCTGTTTTTGACCAAAAGTCGTTGCAAAATAAAACAGTATATACCAGCGCTGGTGGACGCCCGTGGCTCCTCCTCCTCCTCCACTGGGGCACTGGTCCCCGCCGGGGCAGATGCTGCCTTCTTCCTGTCTTCTGCCAAATCCAAAAAATAACACGTAAATAATGCAGACTGGAAAAAATGGTATATCTATACACTATATTGCCGAAAGTATTGCGACACCCCTCCACTACCCACTACCAGCTTGACACACCACTACTCCCATCTCATAGTTCTAAAGTCACAAAATATTTATTTATTTCCTCTGCACATACACATATATTACCGTTCAATTATATATTTTTTTCAGAAGTAATCATTACGTTTATTCAATAAAAACTATTATTTGTGTTGTGTGCGTACAAAACGCATTGTGCGACGGCTTTTAGTTATTTTATAGAAGGCCTCAGCCTCAGTTTCACTTTCAGTTTCTGTGAATAAAACTGGATATTGCAGAAACAACAACAGAAATCCGCCATTTTGTTTTGAAATTTGCATCTAAAGCGTTCAATAATGACACTGCTGCAGCAAACTGAATTGCTGCGCTGCAACAATTCAGCAGCTGCTGAGGATGTATTGAAGGCGGCTCTGTTTGGATGCACTTACAGAAGAACTACATGTCCCATCCTACCACTTTAGCAAAGACGCAGAGATTTTTATTGATGCGCAGGTGGGAGCCAATATTGGGCAAGCTGCGGGTCATCTCGTATGACAACAACCCCCCCCCCAGCACACTACAGTACACACAGTGCCAAAAGAAATCCAGCATTGTAACTTCATCTACATACATCAAATGTCACAATTTTCACGAATACGTAAAATCACAAAAAAGAAGAGCTATGGCAAAAATGCATGTATGACGAGTCGTGAAAACGCAAAGCTATACACAATCACATTGCATGAAAAAAGGACTAGATAAATCAGCGTATTTCTGTGCACATTAGCACATGCAAGCACATTATTATTATTATACAGGATTTATATAGCACCAACAGTTTGTGCAGCGCTTTACAATATAACATGACACTTACGTTTCGCTATGACGCGACGGATGTGTCTCAGCTGCTCCTGCTCGCGTACTTTCAGATCAGATCAGCGTTTCCAGAGCTGGTCCTTCGTCCTGTCCTTCCCGAACAACTCCAAAATGGTGGTGCTTAGCTTGTCAAGGATACGATCTTTTCTAGCGTTCTTCTTCCTGCCGTAAGGTCCCTTACAGCAATCGTAATCTCGTCTATCAAAGATCCGGACCAGCTCGAGCATCTCCTCAAACGCCATATTGCTGGCCCGCTTCTTTCTGGGTTGTGGTGGTTCATGGAGAGACGATGCGGAGGTGTCAGAATGGCACTCGTCGTCTCTTGCAGCCATGGTGAATAATAATAACAATATTTTGTCCAAAAAAACGTTGTCAAAAAACGGCTCAATAAAGTTACGACATCCGCGCGTGCGCGCATGCGCGACCCGCGGACGAATCGGATCCGACCCAATTAATAAAAATTCTTATCGGATCATTGGAAACGAAAAAAAAAATTAATCCGCATTTACAAATACAAAATTTACAGAATCAGCGATATAACCGATAATAGTATGTACAGAATTACCGAAATGGAACCGAAATCATGAATAGAGGGAACATAAATTTCGATTTGACACATTTCAAGTCCATTTGAAAATTCCGAAAAATTTTCGATTCGGCTCGGAAAACATTTCGGATTCGACTTTTTCGGATCTAAAAAATTTCGGAATTTCGGCCGCATCCGAAGACCTGAATCGGGAAATTTCGTGAAATTTCCGAAATTCCGAAACCCGAAACGCACATCTCTACCGTGCACACCCCTTGCAGATTTATCAAACATGAAAGACTTTATCCATTGTGAATTTAGTACCTTATGTGCTGACATTTCCACCCTCGTAAATGGAGTTTGCCTACTTGAATATACGAGGGGGCGCTGATAAGTATTGAGTTTTACCCAGAACAAAGTGAGCTAGGAAGCTATAAATCGCAGGGTGTGCTGGCTTATTTGTCTATGCTCAATGGTGCAAGAAGCGACTACCTAGGATTTTCCTTAGCTTTTTTTGGTCCAAAGTAAACATGGCAGCATCTCCAGAAAAGTTCAATGTGGTAGAGCATAGGACCATAATCAAGTTCCACAACACTCCCAAATCGTTGTCCTTTTTAGGTGTTTTTTGAGATTGGGGAACAGATGATAGTCAGAAGGAGCCAGGTTGGGTGAATAGGGTGAATGGGACATTACTTGAAAGCCTAAGGAGGTAATTTTTGCCATAGTTTCACCTGCAGTGTGTGTTTCCACACGTCTCCTCTCTTGTTCAGTTGTTAAAAATTTTAAGGATCCACTTTGCTTTAACCCCTTCCCGACCGCTGATATACCATGTACGTCTGATTGGGAAGTCTCCCTTAGACCCGCGGACGTACCTGGTACGTCAGTGTCTCCTAACTTCCCTCCCGAGACTTACCTCCCTCGCTGGGCTCCCATGGCGGCCTGGCAGGCTGGAAGCCTGCCCTGCCTTTTTAGGGGGCCCAGCAGCGCGATGACGTCATCACGCTGCAGTATGATGTCATTGGCAGACGCCCACCGGCTCCTGCAGTAAAAATCAGGAAGGGGAAGGGGGCTCATTTGGAACCTTCTATCTATCATGATAGAAAAAAAATTGCACCACTGGAAGGGGAGACTCCCCTCTTTTCAGTAGTGCATAGCATTAGCCATTTCACTGCCGGATCACGATTCAAACCTGGAGGTGGCTGACATCTTGGATGTCAGTCAAGCCACTGGGTCACCCTACACCACTGATATCCTCAACATACGTGTGAAGATGTCAGTGAGCCGGTTAACCCTCTAGCTGCCAAGTGGAGATAGGGGATCCAAAGGATCCCCCTATCCGTTGCAGCTAGAGGTCATGTTTGACATCATTGGAAAGGCTTGATCATAAATGAGTAAAAGATAATTTACAGCTAAACACAAACCGCAGAAAGTTAGTTAATATGTGTATATCTAGCTCTGATACTAACCAGTGCCTCACCAGCCACTGACCTCAACCGCACGTCCCTGATGTTTACAATGACTGAACTTCTGAAAAACCTAATACCGGCCATGATAGAAAGGTGTCAGCACACATGTGACACACATCACCTACCTAGAGATTGCTGCAGACCACATACACCCCTTCATGGCCACAATAGAAAGGAGTGATTTTGCTTTTGGTAAATAACTCAACCCATGATTCTGGCAGTCGGTATTTCTTACAGAAATGCTGACTCCAGAAAAGGAGAATGAGTTACTTTGACATAGTTCATGCTTCTCATTCCAGTCACATAATTAACAGCTTCTATAAAAATCTTTTCAAGGTATATTAGCCAATAATTAATGCATAACAGTTCCAGACATTAATTTAACAGCAAGAGTGGTATAGGCCTGTTGTGGAAAATTTGATTTAAAGTTATACCAGTCGATAGTGTAGGATGGAAAATAGCGAGTGAGGACATGCACACAGTGATGGCTATAATAAATTTTAAAGAAAACAGTAATGGTTGACAGAAAGATAATAAGGAACAATAAAGACAAATACATTGTTATAAAACAGCCATGATGTATGTACCAAAATTAAATGCACGGTGTATAAGCTTGTCAACAGCGCAAGAAACTGATATTCAGGTTAGGTGATTGAAATGTATTATCTTTACCCGTCCAGGTAGACACACCACAACATTGTCCAGCACAAGAGCCAAGACACAAGAGAGACCTCCACCTCCAGCTATCCTGCAAAAATCCTTAAAAGTGTCAGAGGTTTTTGGTTGGAGAGATGTTGATCTCGGTGAGATGCCTCCAGGTATGGAGTGTCACTGATCTCTAGGCAATTTGATATCGATAGTTAGAAGAAATGAGACACAACCCTTGTTAGCAATATATACAATGTAGTGGATATGTTCAGAATTGACGCAGGACCACATTAATCTTAAGCACATAAATTGCAATGTCAGTTAACTCCGCAACAAACTCTGGCCAGAGAGAAAATATTAATTCAGGATACAATGCCAGAGAACAAATACTGCCATCTGAACAAGCTCTTAAATCTTAGCGTATCGTCATGGGGAGGGAATAGCAGTTCCCGACCAAAGAGGGTGTGACAGGGAGGGCGGGGTGGTGGCACAGGACTCCAGCTTCAAGTAAGGATAAAACACAGGCATACAGCTCCTTCACCCAGTGGAAGTATCCTATTGTTTGTGTTATAGTTCTGCTACTGTTGAAAACTGAATAAAAACAATTTTGTGTCTGACATAACCCTAGAACTAAATCATACCTAGTAAAGCAGCGGCGCATTTTCTCCAGTCAGCTCCGAAGCTGAGGTTATTTACGTTTAACTCAGTCTGACTCTAAACAGTGTGTGCTGTACACAGGACGATTAATCGACACTGATTAATCGATGATTAAAATAGTTGTCAACGATTTCCATTATTGATTAGTTGTCGATTAATCAATTAGTTATTTCAGCCCTAGTGTACAGCACACACTGTTTAGAGTCAGACCAAGTTAAACATTATTAACTTAAGATGCTACTTCGTAGCTGATTGGATAAGACGTGCCGCTGCTTTACGCGGTATGATTTAGTTCTAGAGTTATGCTCGTCATAACCAGTTTGTTTTTATTTAGTTTACAACAGTAGCAGAACTATAGCACAGACTCTGGGGTACTGCCACTGGGTGGAGGAGCTGCACCGTTTGTGTTTTATCCTTACTTGGAGCTGGAGTCCTTTGTCACCACCCCATCCTCCCTGCCTCCCCCTTTGGTCCAGTGTTTCCCCAAACTCCTTCCCACAATCAGGTCCAGATTCTTTCCCAAACCCACTCCCTTTCCAACTCGGGTCAGGTCCTTTGCCCAAACTCACTCTCACCTTCAGACCCTCCTCCTAATCAGTTTGTTCATGAAATTATTTTAAAGGGACACTCTACGCACCCTGACCAGTTTATCTTATTAAAGTTTATACAAGGAATGGTGCAGCACCACACAATATGTATCCACCACCACGGCACCTCAGATGGCCAATAACAGGATATAGTGGTTTCCCCTATACCAATACACACAGAATATAGAATATATAACCTGAATCGGCGCAAACAATGCTTTCTGGGGTCCTGGGATCTCGCATATATATGAAAGAAAATAAACAATAATAGTGCAATACAGTAGGTTTTAGATGTGATTATGGTGATACAAATGATTTCCCACTCACAAGTGTAGAGCCTAATCACTGGCTCTGAGTGGGTCCAGACATGCGGGTATATTGCTTTCCAACTTCTCAGGTGACCCCCACCTTGTCTAGGATGTTTTTGTCCAAAATCATGTAGTGGAAGACAGAAAAGAGAAAAACTCCTTGCGCAGATCTGTAAGGACTACAGTATAATATACTTGAGATTTGTACTCACAATTTTTCTCTAGAGTAAGTGCTCATGGGTTTTTTTGGTTTTTAGGAAACCCAAAGGAAAACCACCTAGGATCCCAAAGATGGCACAGGTTCAACAGGAAACAGGGATTGAAAAAAATAAAATTTATTTAAAACAAATTAAAAACAAGCTCCAGAATGCGTTTCGCCGCATGGAATGGCGGCTTCATCAGCTGGTCACCTGAGAAGTTGGAAGGCAATATACCCGCATGTCTGGACCCACTCAGAGCCAGTGATTAGGCTCTACACGTGAGTGGGAAATCATTTGTATCACCATAATCACATCTAAAACCTACTGTATTGCACTGTTATTGTTTATTTTCTTTCATATATATATGCGAGATTCCAGGACCCCAGAAAGCATTGTTTGCGCCGATTCAGGTTATATATTCTATATTTTATTAAAGTGGTCAGGCTGCGTGGAGTCCCCGTTCTCACCCTTTTTTTGCGCTGACATCATGTTGATCAGAGTGCTCGTAATAGTTTTCATTCAGAGAGTAAAACAGATATGGGCTTGAGCTATGCACACAGCATCAATCCATCACTCTGACCAGGTGCTTGCATACCTTGGGTGTGAAAAGTATGCATGTTAAGCAATTTGTGTGTATATGTATGAAACTTATGTACACTACACTTATTGCTTACGAAAAAAGGGGGTAAACAGGGGTTTTATTTTTACATAATGTTCCTTTTAATTAAACAAAAACAATTGTATTTTATCTGACGAATCAGTTAAACGAAAAAGTAATCGACCAACTAATCGATTATGAAAATAATTGTTAGTTGCAGCTCTAATGTGGTGTATATCACACCACAGAAATTCATATCCACCTCTAGATATAGTCACAGGGCAATGTCCATATAATACCTTTAAATTAGGGTTGCACCGATACTAGTATCGATATCGGTGCCGATACCGGGTACTGCAGGAGTACTCTGTACTGCAGGAGTACTCTGTACTCCTGCAGTACCCCCGATATTTTCCCCTGATACCGGAAGCCTGCATTGAGCCAGCTTGCCGGCATCCGAGGGGCTGGGGCGGCTGTTCGAATGCTCTATCGGCATTCGGACAGCCGCCCCTGGAGCTCTCCGCGGCATACTTACCTTCCTGAGCGACGCCGGCTAAGTTTCCACGCTTCCGCACGTTGAAGGACCCCAGCCGCGATCACGTGGGACTCCCACGTGATCACGGCTGGGGTCCATCAATGAGCATACGCGCAAAGATTTTGTCGGTGTTGCTCGGGAAGGTAAGTATGCCGCGGAGAGCTCCAGGGGCGGCTGTCCGAATGCCAATAGAGCATTCGAACAGCCACCCCATGTCTGGTCTGGGGTCTGAGCTGGGGGGCAATATCCATGAGCTGGGGGGCATATATCCATGAGAGCTTGGGGGCATTATCCATGAGCTGGGGCATATATCCATGAGAGCTTGGGGGCATTATCCATGAGAGCTTGGGGGCATTATCCATGGGCTGGGCATATATCCATGAGAGCTTGGGGGCATTATCCATGAGCTGGGGGGGGGCAAATATCCATGAGCTGGGGGCAAATATCCATGAGCTGGGGGGCATATCCATGAGCTAGGGGGCAAATATCCATGAGCTGGGGGCAATATCCATGTGCTGGGGCAATATCCATGAGCTCTGGCAATATCCATGTGCTGGGGCAATATCCATGAGCTGGGGCCAATATCCATGTGCTGCGGCAGTATCCATGAGCTGGGGGCAATATCCATGAGAGCTTGGGGGCAATATCCATGAGCTGGGGGAATATCTATGAGCTGGGGCAATATCCATGAGAGCTGGGGGCATTCTGTATACATATATATATATATATCTCGGGGGATATATACATGTGAACTGGGGGCATTTTTATATGAGGTCTGTTCTTATTGGAAAGTGGTCACATGACATAAAAGTATCAGTACTCGGTATCGGGGAGTACTTGAAAAAAGTATCGGTACTCGTACTTGGTCTTAAAAAAGTGGTATCGTGCATCCCTACTTTAAATCCTTGAATGTACATTGTGCAATTCTTTATCAACCTTTCTCAGTGCAAGAAATGGATATTCAGGTTATGTGATTGAAATGTATTATCTTTACCCTTCCAGGTGGACACACCACAACATTGTCCAGCACAAGAGCGAAGTCAATAGAGAGACCTCCACTTCCTGCTTTCCTGGATGAATCCTTGAAAGGTTGGTCTACAGTCTTGTTTCCACCCACTGCTGGGTGTGAGACAGCTTAATATTTAAAACGAAATTGTCTTTTAACAGCAAAATTTGATTAATTGGGGTTTTATTTAGTGATCCAAAATTCAAATTGATATCAACTATTGAATTGATCTTAAAGGAACACTCTACTCAAAAAATCACCCCCCGTTTTTTTTATCCTAACCTATCCCTATTCCCTTAATAAATCTTTAGATCTTTTTTTTTTTTTGTAATTGTAATACTTACCCTAAAATCCTCTTGTTTCCAGCGGCGTCTTTTTTTTTTTTTATACTCACCTCCCTCCTCTTCCGCTCCCGTCCTTCTTGCTGCGTCTTGGCTTCTGGTTTACATGAGAAGTGCGCATGCGCGCCTCTCACATAAGTCAGCCAATCGGCAGGCTTCCTCCCGGCTCCCTCTGAGGATTAGTGTTGCGCGCAAGAGGATGTGCGCAACACTAACCCTCAGAGGGAGCCGCCAGCTTCTGCGGAGAGTAGGAGACGTCATCGCGCTGAAAGCGCGATGACGTCTCCTACTCGGCAAAAGTCGGCAGAAGCAGGAAATATGATTCCCGCTCTGCTGACTGACAGCTGGGAGCGGAGTAAACTCCTCCGCCTCTCTCAGCTGTTTTCAGCTTTTTCAGCTGAACCGCTGAGCGAAGGAGGGGGACAGAGGGCAGGATACTCCGGGCATCATGACCACCTAAAATAGCTTCGGTGGTCATGTTGCCTAGAGTGTCCCTTTAACTTACAATACAAGTAATAGGGTCACATCCATGTTCCCGGAAGGCTCTCTAGGGGGGGTCCCAGGAGAACGGTGCTGCTGGCTGACCAGATGCTCATAGCTCTGGCAGCCTCTGGCGGTCCTGCAGCTAATGAGCAGAGGGGGGCCCGCACGGCGTGATGACGCGGAGCTGCCGGCCTTTAAATCAGGAGTGCGCGCTATGAGCCCTTGCCTTGTCGTGGAGTTTCATTCCCGCATCGCTACTATGCTGTGTTATTATTACTCGTTGCTGAACTGGCTATACTGAGGACCTCGATCTGTTGTTGACCCTGCCTGTTATACCGACGATTCTCTCTCTGTGCCCCTGTCTGTTGTGTTCATTGCCTGGTGCTGCTGGTGTGTGCTATAGATCCCGCCACATACTGTATCGCAGTACACAGTGTATACCTGTTGCCGACCCTGCCTGCTATATCGACGATTCTCTCTATACGCCTGCCTGTTGTGTTTGCTACCTGGTACTGTGTCCCTGGCCTTTGTGGCTGCTAGAGAGCTAGGGTTAGTGGTCCTGACCACCCGTAGGTTCAGAAGACTAATGGTCTGTTACTAGGGATCTGACTAGGTCTGTCCAGGGGTACGTCACAAATAGTCAGCAAACGACTTTATGAATTCAAATTAATTTTGTTTCAGTTTAATTTGACTCAAATACTAAATCTGTGACACAACTTAATGTTTAACTCTAGATTGTCTTTTAAACAGCAAAATTTGAATAATTGGGGTTTTATTTAGTCATCCAAAATTCAAATTGATATTAACTATCGAATTGATATATGACAGTCAAATCGAAACGAAACTTAACAAAATACGAAATTAAATTAGTTCCGAAATTCCAAAAACAAAATTAATTTAAAACGAAACAAAACGAAACACATTTTTCAGCCGTGCACACCCCTTGCAGATTTATCAAACATGAAAGACTTTATCCATTGTGAATTTAGTACCTTATGTGCTGACATTTCCACCCTCGTAAATGGAGTTTGCCTACTTGAATATACGAGGGGGCGCTGATAAGTATTGAGTTTTACCCAGAACAAAGTGAGCTAGGAAGCTATAAATCACAGGGTGTGCTGACCTATTTGTCTATGCTCAATGGTGCAAGAAGCGACTACCTAGGATTTTCCTTAGCTTTTTTTTTGGTCCAAAGTAAACATGGCAGCATCTCCAGAAAAGTTCAATGTGGTAGAGCATAGTGTAACGTTGGGGGCTTCCAGCCCTACCTGTGTGCTTGAGGACAGCAAGTCTGATGCTGCTCGCTGACCACTGCCCGGTTTAAATGGAGACAGGCAGGGAGGTGATTGCATGAGGCGCGGCTTGAGTGGGGGGCGTGGCCTGGTGAAGGTCTTTAAAAACCCTCAGTATAGTTTCAGAAGGAGCTCAGGTATGGATAACCACGATCTGGCCACTTGTACCTGACTGCTAAATTGATTTAACCTGTTATTGACCTCTGCTTGTGTTCTGACCATTCTGCCTTCTGTTGCCCTAGACTATTTTCTTGTACTACGCTACTGCTCTGATACCGACCCGGCTATTCCATTTGACCATTCTGAACTCTGTATTCCTGATTCTGGCTCGGCTGACTCCTCTCCGTATTGTTAACCCTTTTCTGTCTAGCTAGTTTACCTGGCCAATTCTAAGGACCAGACAGATAGGGATCATTCACAGCTACACTGTTGGTAGCTTCTGAGTTTTGTGGAGTGTTGGGGGTTAAGTACTGCGTGGTGGGATCCGGGAACCGTGACACATAGGACTATAATCAAGTTCCACAACACTCCCAAATCATTGTCCTTTTTAGGTGTTTTTTGAGATTGGGGAACAGATGATAGTCAGAAGGAGCCAGGTTGGGTGAATAGGGTGGATGGGACATTACTTGAAGGCCTAAGGAGGTAATTTTTGCCATAGTTTCACCTGCAGTGTGTTTCCACACGTCTCCTCTCTTGTTCGGTTGTTAAAAATTTTAAGGATCCACTTTGCTTTAACCTCTTCCCGACCGCTGATATACCATGTACGTCTGATTGGGAAGTCTCCCTTAGACCCGCCTGACGGACATGGTACGTCAGTGTCTCCTAACTTCCCTCCCGAGACTTACCTCCCTCGCTGGGCTCCCGTGGCGGCCTGGCAGGCTGGACGTCATTGGCAGACGCCCACCGGCTCCTGCAGTAAAAATCAGGAAGGGGAAGGGGGCTCATTTGGAACCTTCTATCTATCATGCTAGAAAAAAAATTGCACCACTGGAAAGGGGAGACTCCCCTCTTTTCAGTAGTGCATAGCATTAGCCATTTCACTGACGGATCACAATTCAAACCTGGAGGTGGCTGACATCTTGGATGTCAGTCAAGCCACTGGGTCACCCTACACCACTGATATCCTCAACATACGTGTGAAGACGTCAGTGAGCCAGTTAACCCTCTAGCTGCCAAGTGGAGATAGGGGGATCCAAAGGATCCCCCTATCTCCCTATCCGTTGCAGCTAGAGGGTCATGTTTGACATCATTGGAAAGGCTTGATCATAAATGAGTAAAAGATAATTTACAGCTAAACACAAACCGCAGAAAGTTAGTTAATATGTGTATATCTGGCTCTGATACTAACCAGTGCCTCACCAGCCACTGACCTCAACTGCACGTCCCTGATGTTTACAATGGCTGAACTTCTGAAAAACCTAATGCCGGCCATGATAGAAAGGTGTCAGCACACATGTGACACACATCACCTACCTAGAGATTGCTGCAGACCACATACACCCCCTTCATGGCCACAATAGAAAGGAGTGATTTTGCTTTTGGAAAATAACTCAACCCATGATTCTGGCAGTCGGTATTTCTTACAGAAATGCTGACTCCAGAAAAGGAGAATGAGTTACTTTGACATAATTATGTGACTGGAATGAGAAGCATGAACTAACAGCTTCTATAAAAATCTTTTCAAGGTATATTAGCCAATAATTAATGCATAACAGTTCCAGACATTAATTTAACAGCAAGAGTGGTAAAGGCCTGTTGTGGAAAATTAGATTTAAAATGTATACCAGTCGATAGTGTAGGATGGAAAATAGCGAGTGAGGACATGCACACAGTGATGGCTATAATAAATTTTAAAGAAAACAGTAATGGTTGACAGAAAGATAATAAGGAACAATAAAGATAAATACATTGTTATAAAACAGCCATGATGTATGTACCAAAATTAAATGCACGGTGTATAAGCTTGTCAACAGCGCAAGAAACTGATATTCAGGTTAGGTGATTGAAATGTATTATCTTTACCCTTCCAGGTAGACACACCACAACATTGTCCAGCACAAGAGCCAAGACACAAGAGAGACCTCCAAATCCTGCTATCCTGCAAAAATCCTTAAAAGGTTGGTCTACAGTCTTGATTCCTAGTAACTCTTGAATGGAAAGTGACCTTCTGTGGGGGGGGGGTAGCTGGCTTATTATGCCACATCCTGACAAAACCACATAATTTCCACAGATGTCGCCATTTTGTTTCTTGGGAGACAAAGATATTTTGGGGATATTTTGCTCTTTAGTGACACCTATTGGTGGCCAAAAGCATTGCATTGATTTTGATGTCCACGTAACAATGTCCATATGGCGCAGGGCTGAAACAACAACTAATCAATTAATTGACTACTAATCAATAATAAGAATAGTTGATTTTGATTATCGATTAATCGGTCTGTGTACAGTCTTGTTCCACCCACCAGGGTGGGTCCTAGTAACTTTTGAATGGAAAGTGACCTTCCTGGGAGGGGAAAGCTGGCTTATTATGTCACATCCTGACAAAACCACATAATATTCCACAGATGTTTCCATTTTGTGTCTTGGGAGAATAGTTGACAACTATTTTGATTATCGATTAATCGGTCTGTGTACAGCACACACTGTTTAGAGTCAGACTGAGTTAAACATTATTAACCCAAGATACTACTTCATAGCTGATTGGAGAAGACGTGCCGCTGCTAGTAACGCTTGAATGGAAAGTGACCTTCCTGGGTGGGGGTAGCTGGCTTATTATGGCACATCCTGCCAAAAACACATGGTATTGTATGGATGTCGCCATTTTGTCTCTTGGGAGACAAAGGGGGGATATTTTGCTCTTTAGTGACAGCTATCTGTGGCCACAAACATAACATGGATTTTGATGTCCACTTAACATTGTCCATGTAGAGTATATCACTTCACAGGCATTTATATCCATATCAAGGGCCCACTGTCATTAGAAGCATCCATGTAACCTTGAAGTAATGCTATCAGAAAATTCATGAAAATACAGGTACACTTGTAGGCATCATAAAAGCAAAACAAGGAACAATTGCAATAGAAAAAAACAGCATAGTGCATTCTGCCAACATGTATACATTTCCTGCAATGGATAAATAAATCTGCGCACCAGAGAGAAAATAATAGTAGAAAAAAAAGAAAAAACATTTATATTGTGGCTATTTTATCATGCCTTTTGGCTAATGTACTAATGCCACTTGTGCTGGTAAAGATGATGAAAAATAAACAAAAACCGTACATAAAACATTAATGGTTAACTTTATTAAACAAATACATATTAAAACTTAACATTATTTGAATGGTTTTCAGTTGACTTGGGTAGTAATTGGCTAGATTGCTAATATAAGAATACCTGTGTATTGGACTAATATTATTAGGCTCAGTGGCCCCTAATATCACAGTTACAATCTAGAAGCATACACAATGATTACTATATGTGTACGGACATACTCCAAGGTGATAGTATAATGGTAATGTTATTCAATTATTCCTACAGAATACCGAGTCCCTCGGGTGCAGTTAGACCAGAGCTAATCGCTACATAATATTGTGTCCACAATCGTCAATTAATACAGTGTGTCAACTAAGGTGGCAATTATGTAGATATATATAGTCTTAATGATGTCCGATAGTTCACATGTTTTTGTGGATATAGCACAAAAGAAATGCACCAAATAGTATTCAAAATCAGTCAGGTAACGAGTGTCTATATGTATATGCTGGCAATCTAGGTTGCTCAAGAATAGGAGCTGCACGCATGTAATGGATTGAACTGATTTTAATATTTTACTACCTCCATACCAGTGAATACCGGCAATAAAGGCTGAAGGAAACTCATGTATATTACAAACAACGACATTCATTGCCCAATATGGTATAGCGTATCGACTGGAAAATCAGTAAGAACATATGTCAGTGAAAATATATAGTAGTGGGTACAACACAGGCGGAATACATCATATGACACTAGACGTCCCTCAATCAGTCATGTACGAGTATTAAATTCATATTGGGCCTCTGTTCAAATTATTCGAACAAAAAATTATTTGTTTATATTCCCATACTGAGCAATTTAAAGTGTTTCAACTGCTCCACGCCGGTATGTATCAGCGGCTATAAATTGGAGGATCTAGTATGAATTACGGAGATCAACATCCACCCTATTGGGATATCCTACATACTCTTTTAGTCTTATGAGGAGCACAATTTCCGTGTGCTGATTAGCCCAATAAATCTTAACTTTACTAGAGTTCTTAGAAAGTCACCAATAACCAGTGATTATCTATCCTTTGGCCCCCACATCGAAAAACACATCGAAAAACTCTCATCTAAACTTTACCCCAAACTAGGTGCCCTGTACAGAAACAAATCCTGCCTGAGTCCCGCGGTAAGAAAGCAGATTGTACAACAAATGCTTATGCCGGCTATTGATTACGGAGATGTAGTGTATGCAGCCGCCCCGCAAACACACCTTCATAAACTTACTACATTGTATAACTCATTCTGCCGCTTTGCGCTACAATGTAACTACATGACCCACCATTGTGACATGTTAAAAGAGCTAAACTGGCCATCGCTGGAATCCAGACGCACCCTTCACCTTTCCAGCCTGGTGTTTAAGAGCATCTCTGGGAAGCTGCCACCCTACCTGAATAGACTGCTTCCCCCAGCAGCTCCCTCATCCTATAACCTCCGATCCAGGACCAGCACCTTACTTGCTATACCACAATACAAAAAGACAGTGGCTCGGTCCTCATTTTCCTACAGAGCACCGCAATTATGGAATAACCTCCCAGACACCATCAAATCTTCCCCCAGTCTTAAGTCACTCAAAAGCTCCTTACTAACATACCTCAATACAGAATGCACCTGTAAACATGTAACCTAGTGACTATATTTCCTACATATTTTTTCTGTTAATCTGTATATTTGTGTTGTTTTTTTTTTTTTTATCTTGCATTGTATTACTTTGTATTTCTGTAACTGTAACACTTCAATGTTCTTGAACCCAGGACATGCTTGAAAACGAGAGAAATCTCAATGTATCCTTCCTGGTAAAATCCTTTATAAATAAATAAATAAATAAATAAACCAGTGATTAACAGTATCCACTCCAAGATAATATTAGATTTAATGTAACACATATGCCCTAAATATAGGCCTTATACAGCGATTATAGAGAATGTCATTTAAATGCGTAAATATAGATAAATTCCATCAATAGATTAGCTGCGTCCACATAGCATCTGAAGTCCCTCAAACAATCAAAGGATCGGATCTATTCGCATTGTCATCAATATAAAGTGCTGAAAATTAGGCACTGCATATATATACTTCACAGAAGACAAATTGCAAGGTTCATATAGCTCCACACCAGCATTCGCCAATAAATTAAAGCTGAAGGTATTCATGCATACTACAAGGATAAATATCTATCAAGTGATAGAAGTAGTCCTGCATACATTTTGACCCAAAAAATATCTTTTAAATAGCTATTAAAGTGATAGCACAGTTCAGTCAATAATTGGTTGTCACGGTGGCCCAGGTCCAGGGAAGTGTTGCACCTTCGACCCATGTCCAGGGAAATGTTGCACCTTCGCCCCATGTCCGGGGAAATGTTGCACCTTCGCCCCATGTCCGGGGAAATGTTGCACCTTCGCCCCATGTCCAGGGAAATGTTGCACCTTCGCCCCATGTCCGGGGAAATGTTGCGGCCGTCACAGCAGCTGATATCCAGAAAGACTTATTCCAGGGTACTGTGTACTACAGGACAGAGCATGGTGCTGCCCGCGAATCAGACGCAGCATGCAGGAAGGACAACCAATCGCAGCACATGACCAGCGATCCTATAGCAGAGCAGGGCGTCTCCTCTGAGCACCAATAGGAAGTGCTGTGGCTCTATTTAAAGGGCTTCCTTTCTCTCAGCAAGTTGCCCTAGCGTGGTTCCAGTTACGCCTAGTGCCTTGTTGTTATTTCTGAATTCCTATCTGACTGATTTCCTGGTTAATACGATCCCGGCTTGTCTCGACTTCCCTGTATTCTGGCGCCCTGAATTCTGGCATAGTATAACGGACCTCTATTTCCTTAACACCTGCCTATGTGTGTTTTTGTTGGTTTGTTCTGCTTAAACCGGCCATTATTAAGGACCGGCTAGCTAGAGCATTGTGGGTTACTTTATTCTGCAGGTTGTTTAACTTTGCACTCTGCCACTTTCTTTGTGTTCGTCGTTCCCAGTATTACTGACCATAACCCGGCCATTACTAAGGACCGGTTGGTCAGGGTCTGTTGGCTTACAGTCTGCAAGCGGGGTTACCCGATCCTGACATTGGTATATATATCAGGCCGCCAAATTGATAGCGCTAGTATCAGATCTTAAATTAATTTAAAGTAATAAAGAGACGTTCCCAGTCTGGCAGATGTCTACTGCCCTTAAGGTAACATTCAGATATTGTAGGATATTTGGCAAAGTCAACTGGAGTCCAAATACTCAGACCAAGCAATTCATCAATAATTTAGTGAAATCTATTAAAAAACAATTTGACCATCACCAAAAAAGGAAATCGCTGACGTGCGTTTCGCCGTATTGTCAAGGCTTCGTCCAGAGCGTGAGTGTACATCAACCCCCCTGCCCTATTTATACTAGTCCAGATGTAAAAAGTATAACCATAAATCAGTCACCCGGCGTTGATAGTTGCAAAGGAATTTACATAATTGTGTTTCCGTGGTGGTCATGGATCACAAGGTCACTGTTCTACCAATAGGATTGCTTTTCTCTTCGCACCCACCTTAAACCCTTCAATACGTGTATAAGGCAGCTAGCATTTCATGCTGAGTGGAGGTCATGTGATGATAGAATAACCTAACACATTCTACCTCCTCATCTCCTCAGTTTAAGAGGTTAACCCTTGTAAAGAGACTCTCCTCAGTGGGAGAGATTAGATAGTTTATTAAGATAGCTATAGACTTTACGATGTTTATCCTCTCGATACGGTTAATAACCACTCAGATCCCTGATCAGATTCCTATAAAGGATCCCTACATAAATAGAAAGAACTAAAAAATCGGCAGGTATAGGGTGAAAAATAGATGTACAAGAGTAGAAGAAAACAGAAAAACTTAGTGAAAAAATTCATAAAATAGTGATTGTATTAGTTAACGTTGATGATAGATTGAAAACCAATATATTGTTATAATAAGAAAAATTACTTGCGTACAGAAACAGTATATATGGGTATTTCAAACATTTTTCTGCCTCATTTTTTATTCTTACAGTGAGATCACTAGATGAAAGGAGTAAAGGCAAAGCCTTCAGGGGCCAAAGTGTGTAGGGTATAGTTCCAATAACATTCCCTACGTCTTAATTTTAGATCATAATTTCCCCCCCTCTGTGGACGTTTGACCATCTCGATTCCACAGAATCTCATGTGGCTGGTATTTCCTCCTTGGCATTGGCTCACATGTCTTGCCACAGGGGTGTCAATATGTCCACCGACCAACCTGATATGTTCTCTGATCCTATGTTTGAATGGGCGAAAGGTTTTGCCTACATATTTTTTGCCACATCCACATAAAATCATATATACTAGGCCTGTCGTATTGCAATTGAAAAAGGTCTGGATTGCAAAATATTTTTCTTTCCTGGCATCCTGAATAGATTTGGAATCTTTTAGAATATTGGCACAGCTTTTACACCTACCACAACTATAGGTCCCTTTCAAATTGTTTCGTAACCAGTTAGTTGTTTGTACTGTTTTTATCTCATAGTGACTGTGAACCAGTAGATCTTTAAGGTTCCTACATCTTCTATTCGTTATTGTTGCGTGAGTGCCTATCGATTCCTTCTGGTGCGGGTCCAGGATCAACAGAGGCCAATATCTATCCATAATTTTCTTGATTGCGCTATTACCGGTATCGTAATTCCCGATACATCGGATTATCTGAGAATCAGTTTTTTCTTTGTCTAAGAGCAGGATATCTCTCAGATTATTAGCTGCCTTCTGATATGCTCGTTTAAGGACTTTTTGAGTGACACGAATAAAAAAATTCAAGATCTAGTTGACAAGGTACAAATATCAAAGAAAGATCCTGACTATCTCCAATTGGAAGCGAAAATGAAATCAAAATTCGAGAGAACTGAATTAGAGATTAAAACTAGAAAACATAAAAAATTCCTTCGGGATCTAAAAGATTATAAAGAGGGTCCAGTCTTTAGGAGACCAAAAAGACAGATGCGAACTATAAATGGTAATGGATCAACCAGTGAATAGGAGTCCTCAGAAACTGAGAATGATAACTCAGAAGATACCCCCACTCTCCCTAGAAGCATCTTGAAAAAGGGAATCACCTTTGCTTCTCCTATTTTAGAGGAAACAGAGCCTCTGAGATGACAGCGGGGACGAGGGAGGGGAGGGAGGGGAGGGAGGAGAGGAAGGAGGAGAAGGGACAACTACTAGAACCTAAATTGCGTATAATCAATATGTCTGGGGTCCGTATCTCGAAAGAACAAGAGGTGTAGTGCTAATGAAAGGGCTGTCTTTTGTACCGAAGCCAAAATTTGACTCTTTTAACTGGATCAAGGACATAAATTTGTTTACACAAAAGCTGGCCCTGAAAAAATATCACATGCTAAGAAGAGAGAAACAGGCAAAAATTAGAGGTTTGGAAGTAAAAGAATTGGAATGTTTGGAAACTTTAATTCATCTTCTGAAAGAAAATGAGACTCCTGACAAGGGTCCACCCTTTTCAAATTTAAGACCTAAAACCACTTTCACGCCGTCGATAAAAGAATATGAAAATCTTGAACTTTTTAGAAAGTTGGTACGTCAAGACATAGAAAATTTAGGCTCGAATCCTGAAGCCAAATCGATTGAGGACAATCTTACTGCTAAGGAGAGAAAGGGACTTAGCGAACTGACTATGAATACAAATCTGATTATAAAACCCTCAGATAAGGGGGGGGAATATAGTTATTATGTCCCAAGACCAATATGAAAGTATGGTGAAAACACTCCTAGATGATAATAGAGTTTACATGAGATTGCCACAAGATCCGACTAAGAGATTCATGGATCAGCTGGATGGGATCCCAAGCCAAGATTATGAGAAGGGTCACATTTCAGAGGAGGAATATAAATTCCTTAAGGTAGACAAACCCACCATCTCAACATTCTATGCACTGCCAAAAGTGCACAAAAATGTAGAGAAGCCACCGGGTAGACCGATAGTTTCAGGCATTGTAAATCTAACACAAAACAGTAGCCAATATTTAGATCAGATTCTACAGAATATAGTGAAAACCTTCCCTTCATATCTTCGTGATACCAAACAATTATTACAACTAATGAATGACTTCACACTTCCTGAAGATGCATGGCTATGTAGCCTCGATGTTGAGGCATTATACAGCTCCATTCCTCATAGTGAAGGGCTATCACATGTGAAACTGGCTCTATATGAATCAAAAGACTTTTCAGAGGAATTCATTGGCTTCATTGGGGATCTCCTAGCTTTCATCCTTAAACATAATTATTTTGTCTTTGATAGGAAATTCTACCACCAAATCCAGGACACAGCAATGGGCACCACCTGTGCCCCAGCCTATGCGAATATATATCTGGGAGAAACAAATAGTTTTCTTAGATCAGAATCCCTACCGTTCCAAAATTTTATTTTGGAAGAGATATATAGATGACATTTTTCTGGTATGGGGTGGGACCCCAGGTGAATTCGTAGATCTAACCTCCTTTCTTAATAGAAACACCTTAAATCTACACTTTACACATGAGATTTATCAAAACTCTCTAAATTTCCTGGATGTGACTATTACACGCAACGAAGAACAGGTTAATACAACCATCTACCGTAAAAAGACAGCGACGATTAACCTCCTCAACTGGTCTAGTTTCCATCCGAGATCACTTAAATTGGGAATACCGTATGGCCAATATTTGAGGCTAAAACAAATCTGTTAATCTGACATTGAATATGAAAAACAAGCAAAAACTTTACGAAAGAACTTTAAAGAGAAGGGATACCCGAATAGGGTCCTTAAACGAGCATATCAGAGGCAGCTAATAATCCAAGTGATATCCTGCTCTTAGACAAAGAAAAAACTGATTCTCAGATAATCCGATGTATCGGGAATTACGATACTGGTAATAGCGCAATCAAGAAAATTATGGATAGATATTGGCCTCTGTTGATCCTGGACCCGCACCTGAAGGAATCGATAGGCACTCACGCAACAATAACGAATAGAAGATGTAGGAAACTTAAAGATCTACTGGTTCACAGTCACTATGAGATAAAAACAGTACAAACAACTAACTGGTTACGAAACAATTTGAAAGGGACCTATAGTTGTGGTAGGTGTAAAAGCTGTGCCAATATTCTAAAAGATTCCATATCTATTCAGGATGCCAGGAAAGAAAAAAATTTTGCAATCCAGACCTTTTTCTTTTTTTTTAAATTCTTTATTTTAGAAGTTTTGCATAGTCAGACAAAAAACCAGCGTTGAGAAAGTGGCCACGCAGGGCCGCATAAAGCCATCTAAGTAAATACAGGGCATCGGTAGAAATAAAACAACATCTACCAATGGTCATAATGAGTCATCTGCAATAACACGCTGAAGGGCTAACCTGTCCTTGATAGAGGACAGACTCATAGAAATAAAAGCATACTCAAAGTGCCCAATACGTCTCATAATAAGGGGGGGGAGCAGGAGAAGGACATCAAAAGAACTAGAATACGCATCGTATTAAAAGGGAGGAGGAGGGAGAAGGAGAAAAAAAAAATTAAAATTTTTTTTTAAAAAAATGATATAATACAGAGAAAAAAAAAATTAATAATATGGCAAAGGCCAAAAAGTGACATTCCCGGCACAAACCTCATAGCCCAAGGACCGTGGGGAAGGCCAAGGAGTGAATTAGTCACGAGGCCAGGGCGACCGAGGATACTCCTCTGTACAGCCCAAAAATGCCAAAATAGCAAAAAAAGAGGGGGGGGGGAGGGGGGAGCAATCTCTCGAGCAACGAAGAACTTGAAAAGAACTGGCTAAACCAAGCGTATGCAGGGTAACATTGCCTCAAAAAGTCCTAGTAGAAAAAGCAACAGGTAATGTCCTAGACAAAAAGAAAATTAGCCTGGTGAAGTAGTCGCCGGATCCTGAGACAAGCCAATACTGGCTAGCATTGGCCAAGCCTCGGCCGGGTCAGAGATGATGCATGGTATGTTCCCGTGGGTCACCACGAGCGTGCCAGCCAGCCCCCAACGGTAAGGAACCTCTTTAAGACGGAGAAACCCTGTCACCAGTCAGAAGCGACGTCGCGCCAGCAGGGTGACAAACGGTAGGTCTTGGTATAGTGACATCGTTGCCCCTTCAAACTTCACCGCCATCCTGGCCCCAGGAGCTGACATAATCCGAGTCTTAGTCGCTACGTCCCGGGCAATCGCAATAATATCTCTCGTGGAATCTCTGGGGGCCGTCGCGGGCTTACGGATCCGTAAGGCTGAGACGAACAGTTCTGAAACATTGGGGGGCGATCCTATTATATGATGAGCGAGGCGATTGACATAGGAAAGCAAATCAGACGTTGGCACCGACTCCGGGGCACCTCGGACTCGTATGTTGCGTCTGCGGTGTCTAGATTCGAGGGCCTCCACCGAGCGAGTCAGTAAGTCAACTTGGGATCGTAAGGTGTCAACTTGCGATGTAAGTATATTCTGCTCCGCAGCCACATCCGAGGTCTGAGCCTGTATTGCCACCACTTGAGAGCGCACCGACGCAACTTCGGACCGCAGTCCAGACACCTCCGTCGTCCACAGGGATTTTATTTCATCTATAAACCGGCGGTAGTCTCCCATCGAGGTGGGACGAGCGTCATCTATCTCCGTAGTAGGGGTAGCAACAGTGTAGGGTTTCAAGGAAGGTGGACAGGCCTCCAAAGAGGCCTCTGTCCCCACAGAGGCATTCGTTTCCCGGATCACATTCTCCCATGGCAAAAGTACGCACCTCTGCGATACCTCCACGCCACTGGGTGAGGGTATTCTATCTCCATCAGAGGGACCCTGTACAGGGCCTGCAGCAGGTCCCACAACCCCACATGAAGCCGCAGCCGCTGCTTTCCTCAGTTTCTGTGCTCTTTTTTTGCCGCTTTTCCCTTCGCTGCACTATCTCCCCGTGACAATGGAGCCAGCCAGTCTATTCCTGCTGCAGTATCTGTGGGCCAGGAACCATCATCCTCATCCGAGGAGCCATAGCCTGCAGGGAGCATCGGTGATGGGACCGTGCTACAGGAGAGTCTGCTGCTGTACCGGGAGTCTCCGATATCCCTCTGACGAGGGCCCTCCGAGACGTCCCGGCAGGGCTGCAATTTCTTACCCATCCGCTGTGTATCGGGAAGTAATCAGGAGAAACGGCTGTGCTGACCTTTGGGAAACTCCCCGGCTCCAGAAAAAAGACTGCTCTGACTAGGCCGCACTAGGCCCAGATCCTGTCCGCCCAGAAACACGTCGTCTATCACCCGGCGAGTCGCAGTACCGGAGTCCAGGGGCAGCAGTGGATCTCAAGTTCACCAGGAAACCTGGTTTTAGCCCATAAATCAGAGGAATTTCAGCAATAGAAAACAGATTCTCAGAGGAGCTCTGAAGCATGCAGCCACTCAGTTCAACAGCTAGCTCCGCCCTCCTAATCCAGACCTTTTTCAATTGCAATACGACAGGCCTAGTATATATGATTTTATGTGGATGTGGCAAAAAATATGTAGGCAAAACCTTTTGCCCATTCAAACATAGGATCAGAGAACATATCAGGTTGGTCGGTGGACATATTGACACCCCTGTGGCAAGACATGTGAGCCAATGCCAAGGAGGAAACACCAGCCACATGAGATTCTGTGGAATCGAGATGGTCAAACATTCACAGAGGGGGGGAAATTAGGTGTAGCGCTCACTCCCGGAGGAGCCGCTGAAAATTGAACCACGGGTCAGTCTCCCCGCACTAGGGAATAAATATACTCCAACACCGTTGTGAGTTTTTATAATTTAAATAGTTTACTAAATAATAAGCAGATGTTGAGACACGGTATTCACAGGTATTTTACAGTACTTTCGTATCGCGGTAAAAAACGCGTTGCGGAAAAGAACCGAAACACGAGGCGTCGTATTTCGGAAAATAAAATATTCGCAACCGAACAGAAAAGAAATGCAGTTGCACGAATATTCGAAAAAGGGACACGTAGCGGAACCCAAGAATACAATCTCTTCGTATTATGATAAACGCGCAGCGGAAAAGAGAAAAATATATTCGGAACGTATCTTTAACCCCTGTTCCGATTCGTAACAAAAGTGAGTCCTGCACAGGTTAAGTCCCGGAATGTAAAAGGTGTGTATGTGTGTGTATGGTACCCGGGTACTGTTCAACTGGCCAGTGAATTTACTTAAGGAATGTCTTCGACTAGTCAAGTTGGGGCCCTGTGGACTTTAAAGAGAAAACAGCAGCGTGTCCCTTAATCACAAAACAGCCTTGGAGGTCTCTCACCCATCCGACGATTGCTTTAGGCTCCGCTGACCCAGGACGTCTCTCCACTCGATTTTGACTGGGGATACTAGCGGCCGGATCCGTTGTCTGACTTTCTGCAGCTTGTCCAGCTCACCGCCTGCTCTCCGTACCCGATCAACTCGCGGTGACTCCTCACTCAAGGTCTTCGGTTCCTCCGGTCTGCAGCAATTCCTGGATTCTGGCAAGTCTCCTTCTCCTCAGGTTGAGTGACCCAATAAGGACTGACAGGTCTCACTCGGGCTCTGGCCTAGGCCCTCTCGCGATGTCTTCAGTGCGTCTGCTTTCTCTCGTTCCCTGGCGCGCTCTGGCGCGTTCTCCACGAGGTGGAGGATGTAAGTGTCCAGTCCCCACCCACTTCCTGTCTCCTTGCCAAGCATGCCGGGAAATGTAGTCCCAATGTCCAGTGTCTCCAATCGCGACTGTCTCCATCTTGTGGCCAAAAATAGGTAATTCCACAGCAAGATTTTAACACAGCGCTACATATGATCTGAAATTAAGACGTAGGAAATGTTATTGGATCTATACCCTACACACTTTGGCCCCTGAAGGTCTAAATGAAGGCTTTGCCTTTACTCCTTTCATCTAGTGATCTCACTAAGAGTAAAAAATGAGGCAGAAAAATTTTTGAAATACCCATATATACTGTTTCTGTACGCAAGTAATTTTTCTTATTATAACAATATATTGGTTTTCAATCTATCATCAACGTTAACTAATACAATCACTATTTTATGAATTTTTTCACTAAGTTTTTCTGTTTTCTTCTACTCTTGTACATCTATTTTTCACCCTATACCTGCCTATTTTTTAGTCCTTTCTATTTATGTAGGGATCCTTTATAGGAATCTGATCAGGGATCTGAGTGGTTATTAACCGTATCGAGAGGATAAACATCGTAAAGTCTATAGCTATCGAATCTCTCCCACTGAGGAGAGTCTCTTTACAAGGGTTAACCTCTTAAAACTGAGGAGATAAGGAGGTAGAATGTGTTATGCAATATAGGTTATTCTATCATCACGTGACCTCCACTCAGCATGAAATGCTAGCTGCCTTATACACGCATTGAAGGATTTAAGGTGGGTGTGAAGAGAAAAGCAATCCTATTGGATTGTGATCAATGACCACCGCGGAAACACAATTATGTAAATTCCTTTGCAACTATCAACGCCGGGTGGCTGATTTATGGTTATACTTTTTACATCTGGACTAGTATAAATAGGGCAGGGGGGGTTGATGTACACTCACGCTCTGGACGAAGCTGTGACAATACGGCGAAACGCGCGTCAGCGGTTTCCTTTTTTTGGTGATGGCCAAATTGGTTTTTAACAGATTTCACTAAATTATTGATGAATTGCTTGGTCTGAGTATTTGGATTCCAGTTGACTTTGCCAAATATCCTACAATATCTGAATGTTACCTTAAGGGCAGTAGACATCTGCCAGACTGGGAACGTCTCTTTATTACTTTAAATTAATTTAAGATCTGATACTAGCGCTATCAATTTGGCGGCCTGATATATATACCAATTATTGACTGAACTGTGCTATTTAATATATGGAATCCTACCACTTCCATAGCTATTTAAAAGATATTTTTTAGGTCAAAATGTATGCAGGACTACTTCTATCACTTGATAGATATTTATCCTTGTAGTATGCATGAATACCTTCAGCTTTAATTTATTGGCGAATGCTGGTGTGGAGCTATATGAACCTTGCAATTTGTCTTCTGTGAAGTATATATATGCAGTGCCTAATTTTCAGCACTTTAAATTGATGACAATGTGAATAGATCCGATCCTCTGATTGTTTGAGGGACTTCAGATGCTATGTGGACGCAGCTAATCTATTGATGGAATTTATCTATATTTACGCATTTAAATGACATTCTCTATAATCGCTGTATAAGGCCTATATTTAGGGCATATGTGTTACATTAAATCTAATATTATCTTGGAGTGGATACTGTTAATCACTGGTTATTGGTGACTTTCTAAGAACTCTAGTAAAGTTAAGATTTATTGGGCTAATCAGCACACGGAAATTGTGCTCCTCATAAGACTAAAAGAGTATGTAGGATATCCCAATAGGGTGGATGTTGATCTCCGTAATTCATACTAGATCCTCCAATTTATAGCCGCTGATACATACCGGCGTGGAGCGGTTGAAACACTTTAAATTGCTCAGTATGGGAATATAAACAAATAATTTTTTGTTCGAATAATTTGAACAGAGGCCCAATATGAATTTAATACTCGTACATGACTGATTGAGGGACGTCTAGTGTCATATGATGTATTCCGCCTGTGTTGTACCCACTACTATATATTTTCACTGACATATGTTCTTACTGATTTTCCAGTCGATACGCTATATACCATATTGGGCAATGAATGTCGTTGTTTGTAATATACATGAGTTTCCTTCAGCCTTTATTGCCGGTATTCACTGGTATGGAGGTAGTAAAATATTAAAATCAGTTCAATCCATTACATGCGTGCAGCTCCTATTCTTGAGCAACCTAGATTGCCAGCATATACATAATAGACACTCGTTACCTGACTGATTTTGAATACTATTTGGTGCATTTCTTTTGTGCTATATCCACAAATACATGTGAACTATCGGACATCATTAAGACTATATATATCTACATAATTGCCACCTTAGTTGACACACTGTATTCATTATTGTGGACACAATATTATGTAGCGATTAGCTCTGGTCTAACTGCACCCGAGGGACTCGGTATTCTGTAGGAATAATTGAATAACATTACCATTATACTATCACCTTGGAGTATGTCCGTACACATATAGTAATCATTGTGTATGCTTCTAGATTGTAACTGTGATATTAGGGGCCACTGAGCCTAATAATATTAGTCCAATACACAGGTATTCTTATATTAGCAATCTAGCCAATTACTACCCAAGTCAACTGAAAACCATTCAAATAATGTTAAGTTTTAATATGTATTTGTTTAATAAAGTTAACCATTAATGTTTAATGTACGGTTTTTGTTTATTTTTCATCATCTTTACCAGCACAAGTGGCATTAGTACATTAGCCAAAAGGCATGATAAAATAGCCACAATATAAATGTTTTTTCTTTTTTTTCTACTATTATTTTCTCTCTGGTGCGCAGATTTATTTATCCATTGCAGGAAATGTATACATGTTGGCAGAATGCACTATGCTGTTTTTTTCTATTGCAATTGTTCCTTGTTTTGCTTTTATGATGCCTACAAGTGTACGCTGTATTTTCATGAATTTTCTGATAGCATTACTTTCAAGGTTACATGGATGCTTCTAATGACAGTGGGCCCCTTGATATGGATATAAATGCCTGTGAAGTGATATACTCTACATGGACAATGTTAAGTGGACATCAAAATCCATGTTATGTTTGTGGCTACAGATAGCTGTCACTAAAGAGCAAAATATCCCCCCTTTGTCTCCCTTTATTTTTCATCATCTTTACTAGCACAAGTGGCATTAGTACATTAGCCAATAGGCATGATAAAATAGCCACAATATAAATGTTTTTCTTTTTTTCTAATATTCATTAATTAGTTTTAATCCTCTCATGCTGGTTATCAAGCTCATACTTCATTTCTGGACCTACTGAGTAGGTCCGGAATTTTTTCTCAACGTTTAGAAAATAATAGTAGTCTTATCTGAAATCACGCTCAGGAAGATGGAGTCATGCTGTTGTTCTCCTCTCAGCCTTAACTCCTCAAGAATCAGATGGAGTCTGCTTGAATGAATAAGGAACAGGAACCAGGATGCCAGGGTGAAATAAAAACTGCCAATATTTATTGAACAGAATAAAAACAAGTATCAATAAAAAATAAAAAGAATTAATACATAGCCAATCATCGTAACAGGACTTCATCAGGGTTACCTTCTTGCCCTTCGGATTCATATCCTTAGACATAGTTTTCGGAGATGTCAATACCTCCTTATTATTAACTGTATCCACATCTTGTGGTTCTGAAATTTCTTCTGAACAGTGTCTGGAATCAGGATCCCACCCCCAGGATCTTCCAGGATGTACCAGTTTTAAATTGGGATTGTCTGAATCTCGTCTATTCCTAAATGGGGACCTCCCTTTCTATCGTTACCCATATTATCATAGTGCTGTTGTTGTTAAATCTGAGAGGTAGAACCATGGCATGAGTCCATCATCCTGAGCGTGATTTCAGATAAGCCTACTATTATTTTCTCTCTGGTGCACAGATTTATTTATCCATTGCAGGAAATGTATACATGTTAGCAGTGTGCACTATGCTGTTTTGTTCTATCGTAGGTGTTCCTTGTTTTGTTTTTATGGAAGATATTTGTGCTTAGGAAGGATCACTGTGGACATCTTGCCGGTTTCGTATTACATTATTGTTAAATATTGGGTGAGCTGCGGAGGGACTTCCTATTTCATTTTCACGCTTGCATGTATACATGAAAATATTTTGAAATGTTGAAACTGAAGATTTGCCTTTCACAATTTCGAAGTGGAAAACAGTGATAAACAAACAATTTAAAAGTTTGCTCAAATTGTTTCATGGATGTGTCCAATGTCTTTACAACACTATTGAGCTCCATTTAATTTTCTGGATTAATGGATTTGAATTGCACAGAATATGATAAACATTGCTGAATTCAATGAAATCTAAATTAATATGTCATTCTATGCAATGAAAATAATTCTACTGTTTCTGTCATTGCTTCTTCAGGGGTAAATGATGCATATACGGACATCGTGTCTCAGCTAAACCTGCAACACTACAGGCAGACAAAGATCACTCTGCAGGATATTTTGAGTATTGGGGAGAAAACCATGAGTGACATTGAACTAAGGACTGAAGAAGACATTCCCTGGTACCTTCTGCAGAAAGTAATGGCTTTGAATATGAATGCTAGAAACACCACAATTAAACAACGTGCAAAATCCAGAAGTAAAACAGAAACTCTGGATAAATTTCAGATTGATAGCGATGATGATGAATTGGAAACAAATGATTGTGTTCACCCCCTGGATGTCCTCTGTGTTCTTCTGCATTGCTGTGATCTTTTCCTTCAACAAGAAATTGTATCCAAGATGTCCAGGTGCCAGTTCGCTGTCCCTCTGCTGTTTCCTGCTAGTGATGGCGGCAGCTGCACCCTCATGCTATGGGCAATGAGAGATATTGAGAAGAACTGGAGACCTCTCTCGCTAGCAGACAAGAAAGGGTTTATGGAGGACAATTTAGTGAAAATTCGGATGCCGATCTTCTCTTTTGTCAAACTGGGGGAAACTAAATTATCCAAATCTAAAATACTGAATCATGTGATCTGTCCAGCTCATTCAGTCAGCAACATTTTTGTGAATCAAGAAATGGATTGTGGGACTCGAAGAGTATCTGATGGGTTAGTAGAGATATCCTGGTTCTTCCCTTGTGGGTCTGGAAGCTCTGAAACCTTTCCTGAGCCCATTGCTGTCACCAATTTACGTGGAGACCTGACATCTAAATTGAGAGAATTCACCTTTTTGACACAGATTTCTGCAGTCGTCTTTATATTCGCTGATAATTTAACAGAGAGAGATTACAAGTTATTTTCCCAGTTTAAAGACACAGACGCACATTATTGTTTTGTTCTCAGCCCAAACAGCGACGCCCAGAGAACTCGGATGACAACAGAAACTCTGAAACGATTGTCTGAAATAATAAAGGTTTTAAGAATTAATGGCAATGACAGAAATGCCGTACAAACTGCTAATGATATTCAAGAAATTATCTCAGAATGCATGAATAAACACAATCCATTAAGTGTTGAAGAAATGGTGAATGTGGCCAGAAAACATGGAATAAAAGTAGATGAGGATTCTGCTGAATGCCAGAAGGCCAAGGACCAAGCCTTCTTAATCACCAGTGAGATAAAGGATGTTTCTCAGTATAAGAAAGCAGCAATGAGTCTGCAGGGGGATCCATGGAAACAAATATCTCAGCTGGAAAAGGAAATGTGTAGAATGAAGAACCAAGAGAATTCTAACAGCACCATTCATAAAAATAACCTGCTAAAAAAACGTTTTGAATTAATCAAGACTCAATATAATCATCCGGTGCCCAACACTATGAAGCTGTTTATCACGGCATTAACGCAGCTGACACATGTAGAAACATGTTATTTCATGAAATGGATGAAATATAACCTTGATTCAAAAGTGGGACATAATTTATTGATGCTACAGAATGAGAAGAGAAGACGTGTTGCCAAGCCTTCAAACACAACTGACATGAAACGACTCTCCCACAGCATTCTGGAAAGCTCATTGGGGATTGAACACTTCCTGCGTGAGATGGGTCAATACTATGAAGCTGAATGTACTATGATTAAACAGGAAGAAACCAGTCCTAAGCAGAGACAGTTTGGTGAACTTCCAGGAATAGCTGCTGGACTTCTGCTTGATGGGTTCCCATTGGAGCTGATTGATGGAGATGCTTCTAACATTCCTTTGCAATGGATATCCGCTGTCATGAATGAGCTGCACACCAAGACAGGGGGACGATGCAGGATGAGAGTGATCACTGTGCTGGGAGTTCAGAGTACGGGAAAATCCACCCTCCTAAACACCATGTTTGGTTTGCAGTTCCCGGTGGCCAGTGGTCGATGCACCCGAGGGGCCTTCATGACTCTTATCAGGGTCAAAGATGGTGTTCAAAGAGATATAGGGTGTGACTTTATTCTGGTGATCGATACAGAAGGTCTGAAAGCTCCTGAATTGGCTTCTCTGGATGACAGCTATGAACATGACAATGAGTTGGCAACGATCGTGGTCGGGCTGAGTGATATCACCATTATTAACATAGCGATGGAAAATGCTGCTGAAATGAAAGACACTTTGCAGATCGTGGCTCATGCTTTCCTGAGAATGAGTGAAGTCGGAAAGAAACCAAACTGTTACCTGGTACATCAAAATGTAGGTAATGTGACAGCCCATGAAAAAAATGAGGCAGGAAGAGAGAAACTTCTGCAAGAACTAAATAATATGACAAAACTAGCAGCAAAAATGGAAAAAAGGAACGAATCTATTACCTTCTCTGATATCATTGATTTTGATCCTGAAAAGGACACTTGGTACATTCCTGGATTATGGCATGGAGTCCCACCAATGGCCCCAATAAACCAAGGGTACAGTGAAACTGTCTTTGAATTAAAGTTACAAGTGCTTGATTTCTTGAAAAGGAGGCAAACTCCTGCACCTCATGATACCAGTTCATTTATTGAATGGGTTAAGAGTTTATTGAATGCAGTAAAACATGAAAAATTTATCTTCAGTTTCAGAAATGTCATGGTGGCAGAAGCTTACGATCAGCTGTCCATGAAATACTCGGAGCTGGAATGGAACTTCCTCAAACAAGTCCATTCTTATTTGGCAGAATCAGAAAGTATCATTAAAAATAATAATTCAGGAGATTTGGAGAAAATAACATCTAGTATTCTAGAAAATGATATAAAAAATCTGCTTGACAAAGAAGAGGCAATCATGATCCAGCAGTTGTCACAGTTCTTTGAGACGGGTTGTCCCAATGTGCATCTGGTGGAAAAATACAAGCAAGAGTTTTTAAATCATGTTAAAAGCCTTAGGAAAGACCTTGAAGTTATGGCTTCAACCAAATGTTGGGAAGCGGTTCGAATCCAGAATACAAAGCATGAGATAAAAAACATACAAAACAAATTCCAAGACTGCATTGAACACAAGATTCATGAACATCTGGAGAAACAGACCACAAGTCAAAGTTCATTGAATGAGGATGAACTGAATCTCCGGTTTAATGAGTTGTGGGAGAGAATGTTAGTAGAAATGAATGTGTCTCGATTGAAGAAACTTCGAATTGACATTGAAATGTTGGCACAACTGAAAAAGGATCTAAACAAGAGGCCGGGTGCAGTCGCTGAGATACTGAATAATGTTACATCCCTAAGAGATTATGGACAAGGAAGTTTTACGATGAAAAAGACCTACATGGACATTAAAACTTTCTCATTGAAAGGCATTAAGGAATTTGTTACTAAAGATTGCTATAAAAAGTTAGAACACATTGCACAGAAAGTAGCATATGAATGTCAATATTTTGTTCTGCACAAAGTGACCATAAAAGAAGATTATAATGAATTGTATTGTCAGCAGCTACTAACCACTATAGACAGAAAACTCGAAGAAGTAGAAGTTAGGAAACTCCATCCCACCCCACTGTATGAAGTCAATCTAAAACTTTATGTTTTGGGAAGAGCAGCTCCTCACTTTCAGAAGCTACACGATGACTTTGGCCAAAATAATGACCCGAAACTTCTTATCAATAAACTTAAACCTCAATACTTCTTGATATTTAAAAGTAGACTCCAACGTAAAAACACTTTCAGGGAAAACACAAATCATTTCTGTGACCAGTGTTTGAAACCAGCAATAACTGACCACATCTACCGGAATCTCGGACAACAATTCGTTACTGAAATCTTGAGAAGTTCTGATGCAGGAAGGTTCAGAAGTCAGAAGTATTTCCAGTTCACCCTCCTGAGGGAGCTGCTTGAAATAAACCAGTTTAAGAACTACATATACTACATCACACAGTATGAGCGCTATGTGAAAAGATGGATTTCAGACTATATTGCAAAAATATATAAAAACTCTGAAAGACTAGAAAATGTGCTGTCACAAATTCTCTCTTCCCTTACTGAGGAGATCCGAGCTGCTCTCAGAAACCCAAAGGTCCACAATAGTAAAAACGTGTCTGAATTCCTGCAAAACTTCTCCGATGAGTTAAGTAAATACTTGGTGCTTCCAAGGAATGTAGTGAAAGTTACAGGTTTCCAGAAACCATCAAATGTCCACCAGTTCTCTAGAGATATTGAGAGTTCGATCAATACAATGATAAATGAAATAAAGTCCAGTATAAAATCTTTGCATTTTGAATCTCTTCTCCCTAATCTGACATTGAAACCTCAAGATGAATTGTTTGAGAGAGTCATTGGATGTGGAAAGAAATGTCCATTCTGTGAAGCTCCCTGTGAAGCTGGTGGAACAAAGCATGACCACCACTCTGTGACTATCCATCGCCCTAAAGGATTAGCCCAGTATACATGGTCAGAATTGAATTTTCTTTGCTGTTCTATATGTTCCACTGATATCCTTTCCAGCGGCAGCTTCATAAACTCAGACACAGAGGGGGAATGGTGTTTATATAAAGAATATCGAAAAATTTATCCAGATTGGATCATACAGCCAGACCCAGACTATAGTTCCTCAGATTATTGGAAGTTTGTCTTCAAGGAGTTCAATGAACAATTTGCAGAGCATTACAAAGCTAGACCAGCTGAGATCCCATATGAATGGGAGAAACTGACTCAAGAACAAGCTTTCAGGTCTTTGCAGGACATGTATAATGTGAAATAATGACAGTACGAACAAGACACTGAGCAACATAAGAATAAATCTCTTATTGATTATTATAATTATCATAAATGTCGAAGTGGTGTTTTGCAGATAATGCACTCAGTGTGATGATAAACAAGTCATAATTCAAGCCGATTGCATTTCTCATGTTTCTGTTCATTACAGTTGCCAATATTATCCCAAATGGACACTTTATTTCATCTGTTTGGATTCTTTATCAGCTCCAAATCATTCCAAACACTGAATTAATCCAGCACCAGTTTTACAGCGTGAAAGATGCTCTGTGCAGCACGGACACCATGCATAACTGTTTGGAATATGATTTGCGTTTCTTTCAGTTGTCACGCAGTTATTGCCTTTACAATATTGGAGTAATAGATGCAAAACATAATTAAAAAATTAATTTCTTTCACAGTTATGAATTTCTGAATCCCTTCTAGGGAACTGCAGACTTCTGATCTCCTGACCTGTAGCCCCGATGTTAGGTCAGACTTTCAGATGACCGCTCGGTGCCTTCTGATGGAGAGTGGAGTGGAATAGTGCAGAGGAATAACACACCAGACAAGCTGAATGTATCAACTAAGAACTATATCAGCTTTACTGAGAAAACCATATTTATGTGGTCCAACAGGGATCATTTACATACATAGGCATCTCTAGGGGGGGGCAATTGCCCCCCCTAGGTTTTACCTTGCCCCCCCATCAGAATTCAGCATCCCCCCCATTTCCAGACCGATGTTTCTCCGACCCCATGCATCGCATATGGTCGCTTGAGGTGTCATTGGAAAGAGCAGAGTCTGGCCTTTTACAATGATATCCAACACCATATTCAGTGTAAGGACAAAATCATAAATAAAATAAAAACGTTACGATTTTTTTCACAGGGTGGAAATGGCTTAGCTGTGACAGGATTAATGGTCAGACTATATATTACATTGTGTAATACTTTTGTTTTTGCCTTGGTATAGTTGTATATTAAGGGTTAATGGGCAGGCTTCATTCCTCGCAGTATATATTTTATTTTTTCATTTATTAATGGCATTTTAGGAGTTAATGGGTAGGCTACATTTCTCAGATTGTATACATTATGGGCCATATTACATAGTTGGTGCTAACTTAACCAGAGCTGTTGTAAACTTCCCAGAGCCATTATAGTCTATGGAGGTTTTCAGCTTACAACAGCTCTGGTTAAGTTAGCACCAACATTGTAATACTGCCCTTCATGTTTTCACTTGATTACTGGCATTTTAGGGGTTAATGGGTAGGCTACATGCCCACAGTCTATTCATTTAATGGTTTCCCTTGATTAATGGCATTTTAGGGGTTAATGGGCAGGCTACATGCCTCACGGTGTATATATTTTATATTGATAACTGGCATTTTAGGAGCTAATGGATAGGCTACATGCCCCACGGTCTATGCATTTAATGTCTTCTCTTGATTAATGGCATTTTAGGGGTTAATGGGTAGGCTACATGCCTCAGTTTAATCATTTAATGTTTTACTTTGATTAATAGAATTTTAGGGGTTAATGAGTAGGCTACATGCCTCAGTCCATTCATTTCACGTTCTCCTTTAATGGCAGTTTAGGGGTTAATGGGTAGGCCACATGCCACACTGTTTATTATTTTTATTTTATTTCCCTGCTTCAATGGAGTTTTAGGGTTTATTAAGGAAGTTAGAATCTAAAGGGTCTATTCATCTTTATATCCTTTGCTTTTTGTCACAATTCAGTGAATCAATATCACCAAAAATATGGTGAATTCCCTATTTAGCGAATGATCACCATAATTTGTGAAAATTGGAGTCGCTGAAGCAGTTATCGGACGTCGGCAAAAATCGCCGAATTGCAGCAAATAAAATATTGAATTTCTGTACCGGGTTAGTAAAACAAAAAGGTGTCATTGCATCACATTACTCTAGGATTATGGAATCTTACTTATATATACTTAATTAGTTTTTTTCAGTGGTATGATTTAGTGGCGAAAATGATTAGTGCCCCTCCAGTTTTGACTGTGGTATTTTATGTGCCCCTATATATTGTTCCTAGAGTCGGCACTGCATTAAAGCTTTGTCTAAAAATAACCTTGGTACAAATAGTTCATTAATTGTGATAATCAATTAACCCTTTGAGCTGCAAATGTAAATGCTGCCTCTGGCTGAGAGTAATGAGACACATGGATGACATTAAAGCATGACAAATGACAACAGAAGATTCCTGCTACAAATTTGTTAATAGATAAAACACAAGTCACTAGTATTATTAGGATAAGCAATAAACACTTGTCACGGTAACTGATAGCAATTTAGTAAATTAATTATTAGTACCGGATAATATGAAAAACGAAATTGTTAGAAGTTAATTAAACACAAATACAACAAGCTAAATAGTCAATTAATACATTACCAAGAAAAGCTTCATCGTTCTGGATATAGAAACATAGAAACTTCGGCAGATAAGAACCTTTCGGCCCATCTAGTCTGCCCAATTACATGGATACTTTACCTGGATTTATCTTTTGTTTAGGATAGCCTTATGCCTATCCCATGCTTGCTTAAATTCAATTACTGTATAAGGCTGGTTTGGGGTCTCATTTTCAAGAGACCAGGGAGACGAACTCTGTTCTCCAAGTAAGAGCATTCCTTCTCTTCCCTTTTCCTGCCTCCTCACTAAAAATCCCTGGACTCTTTCATACAATTTTTAAAAATACATTAGACAGCATGGGTCACCAACCTCATTGACTTTCCACAGCATACTCCATCACAGACTCATCTCCATTTCTTCCCTCTGCTGCCCCAACCCACCCTCCCATCCACCCGCCACCCAGCACCCGTCCCTAATTTCAGGCATCCTTTCCAGCTGTCTCCACTTCTCTCACTAATTACCCTTACTAAGCCCAAAAATATGGTCCATTTCATGCAATCCCTATGATATATTACTGGCCACCAGTTTCACCTTCCCTCTGCTCCCCTTTGTTTCAGTTACCCTAGTCCCTTAGAGTGTAAGATCATGGGATGTGTACCTGAGCTTTTGGTTTAAAGTGATGTATAACCTGGACAGTTATCCTACGACCGGGGTTGTATTTCCTCTTGTATCATGTAAGTCTGCTGTTTGTGCTTCCCCCATTGTAAAGCGCTATGGAATCTGTTGGCGATGTATAAGTACTTGTAACTGTAACTTTGTATTTCTGGAACAATTCAATGTTCTTGAACCCAGGAAATACTTGAAAACGAGAGAAAGCTCAATGTATCCTTCCTGGTAAAATCCTTTATAAATAAATAAAATAAATAAATAAATGGGAAAATGTTGGCCAAGCACTTCCACCATGTGACAATAAGAATTCTTCTGTATGCTTTTTTTGTAATCAAATTCGGCTGTCTTTAGATATATTACCAATTATTAACGCTGGGAAACAATAAATGGTCTTGCACTCAGACAACCGTCTGGTTTCCTCTTATTGTTAATTGTGTTAATGTATATACATAGTGCTATGGCATCCTGGAATCACTTCCTTCTCACAGACACAGACCCTAAATGGGGCCTGATGGGATCTACCCTAAATTATTAAAAGAGCTCAGTGATGTAATAGCAAAACCGTTAACAGATTTATTTAACCAATCCTTGCTAACGGGAGTCGTCCCAGAAGACTGGAAATTAGCAAATGTTGTGCCCATTTACAAGAAGGGTAGTAGGGAGGAATCGGGGAACTATAGGCCAGTTAGTCTTACGTCAGTAGTGGGGAAATTAATGGAAACCATGTTAAAGGAAAGGATTGTTGAACATCTAAAAACACATAGATTACAGGATCAGAAACAACATGAGTTTACCTCAGGGAGATCATGCCAAACTAATCTTATTGATTTTTTTGATTGGGTAACAAAAATAATAGACAAAGGTGGTGCAGTAGACATTGCTTATTTAGATTTCAGTAAGGCTTTTGATACTGTTCCGCATAGAAGGCTTATCAATAAATTACAATCTTTGAGCTTGGATTCCAATATTGTTGAATGGATTAGGCAGTGGCTGAGTGACAGGCAACAGAGGGTTGTGGTAAATGGAGTATATTCGGCGCAAGGTCTTGTTACCGGTGGGGTACCTCAGGGGTCAGTACTTGGACCCATTCTCTTTAATATTTTTATTAGTGATATTGCAGAAGGTATTAATGGAAAAGTTTGTCTTTTTGCTGATGACACAAAGATTTGCAACAGGGTTGACGTTCCTGGAGGGATCAGCCAAATGACAAATGATTTAGGTAAACTAAAAAAATGGTGGGAGCTGTGGCAATTGAGTTTTAATGTGGATAAGTGCAAGATAATGCACCTGAGACGTAAAAACCCAAGGGCTGAATATAGAATATTTGATACAGTCCTAACCTCAACATCTGAGGAAAGGGATTTACGGGTTATTATTTCAGAGGATCTGAATGTAATAGAGCAGCAGGAAATGCTGGCATAATGCTTGGTTGTGTAGGGAGAGGTATTAGCAGTAGGAAAAGGGAAGTGCTCATGCCACTGTACAGAGCACTGGTGAAACCTCACTTTGAGTACTGTGTGCAGTACTGGAGACCGTATCTCCAGACGGATATAGACATCTTAGAGAGAGTTCAGAGAAGGGCTACTAAAATAATGGTGTACGGCTTGAAGGAGAAAAGTTACCAGGAAAGGCTTAATGATCTTAACATGTACAGCTTGGAAAAAAAACGAGACAGAGGAGATATGATAGAAACATTTAAATATGTAAAGGGATCAACAAGGTAGAGGAAGGGAGTATATTTAAACGGAAACAAAGTAGCAAAACAAGAGGACATAGTCTTAGATTAGAGGGGCAAATGTTTAAAAGTAACATCAGGAAGCATTATTTTACTGAGAGGGTGGTGGATACATGGAACAGCCTTCCAGTTGAAGTGGTAGAGGCCAAAACAGTGATTGAATTTAAGCAGGCATGGGATAGGCATAAGGCTATCCTAAACAAAAGATAAATCCAGGTAAAGTATCCATGTAATTGGGCAGACTAGATGGGCCGAAAGGTTCTTATCTGACGATATTTTTCTATGTTTCTAAACTAGGTTAACCCTGATCATGAGAATCAACCAGTCAGTAAAATCTGATCGATTATTTCTATATATTGAGCTTATAAATTGTATTGTAACACATGTATTCACTAATGCCTGTATAAGTGTGTATATGCATATAAATGTATGTAGGAACATGTATATGATTGGGTGTGTATAGGTATGTGCCTGTGTATATATTATTGCCTGTGTGAGCCCCCACCTGCAAGTGTGCCTGCAGTGCGTTTAGATGCATAGTTATGTACATATGTTTGTGTGTAAATGCATAGGGGAGGTTGTGTGTGTGCACAGGTACGCCACGTCTCTGGGGTGGGGTGGAAGTGAGAGTGTAGAGGGGTTGGGGAACCTAAGAGCAAATTATTGCCCCTGGGCCCAGTGATGTCTAGTTACGCCCCTGCCTAATCTACCACTGTTAACAATTTCAGTTGAAATGATATAAATGGCGTACTATTTTTTTAAATTGCAGGAAAAAATATTGAAATAAAGATTTTTTGGGGGGGGGCCTTCATGGATTCTTGCACCGGGGCCCTGAGGTTTCTAGTTACGCCTCTGGGTGAGTATCTGGTTTTTGGGGGGATTTTTAGGTGGTGCTGCCTGTCATTCTCTGAAGTTCTGCCTGTGCATAACATTCAGGATAGGCAGATGCGCACTAGGGAATTTAATTTGTGGCTTCGGGAATGGTGTCGGGAGCAAGGATTTGGCTTTGTGTCCCATGATAGCTCTAATTGGAGCAGAAAGGAACTGTATAAAAAAGATGGTTTGCATCTTACTCATAGGGGAACATATGTTCTCAGTGAGAAGTTCAAAGGTTTCACAAAGGAATATTTAAACTAGGAGGGGGGGACAAAAGGGTAAAAAACAATCTGCCCGATTGTCCCCCAAAACTAAATCGGAGGGTGCAAGCAACATGCTGGGTAAAAAATGACAAGCTCAGAGTTGTGTCTATAAATGCTCGCAGTTTAGTCAATAAAATCAATGAACTGGAGGCAATGATGGCAGCTGAAAAAGTAGATTTAGTACCGGTTACTGACACATGGTTCAGTGACAAAAATAACTGGGACATAACAATACCGGGGTACTCTTTGTATAGAAAAGACAGAGAAGGTAGGAAAGGAGGAGGAGTGGCCCTGTATGTGAAAAACAACATAAAACGAACCAAATAAAAGTGAGCGAGGTGAACATAGAGTCAGTTTGGGTTACGCTAACATTTGGCAATCATACAGTAGCTCGTGTAGGTGTGATCTATAGACCCCCTGGACAAGTAGAAGAGCTAGATAATCTGCTGCTTGAGGAAATAGCCAAAATGGCAATGAAGGGGGAAGTTTTATCATGGGGGACTTTAATCTTCCTGATTGAACTGGAAAACCAAATATGCTGGGTGCACCAGGAGTACAAATATTCTAAACTCCCTACTGGGATTATCTCTAACACAAGTAGTTGAGGAGCCGACCCGTAAAGAGGCCATATTGGATTTAATACTCACGAATGGAGGTTTGGTATCAGACATTGTTGTAGGTGAAAATTTGGGATCTAGTGATCAACAGTCAGTGTGGTTTAATATAAGAACAGGGATGGAGCCGCACCACACAAAAACAAAAGTTTTAGACTTTAAAAAAACTGATTTTTTTAAAATGAGATTTTGTGTAAAGGAGTCATTATCAGACTGGAGGAGTTTAAAGGGAGTCCAGGAGAAATGGGATTATTTAGAGGAGGCATTATTGAAGGCCACAGGCAATTGCATTCGGCTTGTTAGCAAAAACATAAAGGAGAAGAAACCACTGTGGTACTCTGCAGAAGTGGCCAAAATAGTGAAGAACAAAAAGAGAGCTTTCAATAATTATAAAAAAACTCAGCGTGAAGAAGATAGGCAGAAAGAGGCAAAGCAATTTATAAGAGCTTCCAAAGCACACGCAGAAGAGAAAATAGCTCAGTCAGTAAAAAAGGGGGACAAAACATTTTTTAGATACATAAACGAGAAAAGAAAAGTAAAACAAGGATTAGTTAGATTAAAAACAAAGGAAGGAAGGTATGTAGAAGAGGATAAAAGTCTCACTGACTGCCTCAATGAATATTTTTGTTCAGTCTTTGCAGAAGAAAAGGAAGGAAAGGGACCTCAGTTAGGAGGAAACACTAAAGAAACATTTACATATGAGTTTACAGAGGAGGAGGATCTACAGTAGCTGTCTAAAGTAAAGACAAATAAGTCAATGGGGCCTGATGGGATTCACCATAAATTATTAAAAGAGCTCAGTGGTGTAATAGCAAAACCTTTAACAAGGATTGGTTAAATAAATCTGTTAACGGGAGTCATCCCAGAAGACTGGAAATTAGCAAATGTTGTGCCCATTTACAAGAAGGGTAGTAGGGAGGAATCGGGGAACTATAGGCCAGTTAGTCTTATGTCAGTAGTGGGGAAATTAATGGAAACCATGTTAAAGGAAAGGATTGTTGAACATCTAAAAACACATAGATTACAGGATCAGAAACAACATGGGTATACCTCAGGGAGATCATGCCAAACTAATCTTATTGATTTTTTTGATTGGGTAACAAAAATAATAGACAAAGGTGGTGCAGTAGACATTGCTTATTTAGATTTCAGTAAGGCTTTTGATATTGTTCCGCATAGAAGGCTTATCAATAAATTGCAATCTTTGAGCTTGGATTCCAATATTGTTGAATGGATTAGGCAGTGGCTGAGTGACAGGCAACAGAGGGTTGTGGTAAATTGAGTTTATTCAGCGCAAGGTCTTGTTACCAGTGGGGTACCTCAGGGGTCAGTACTCGGACCCATTCTCTTTAATATTTTTATTAGTGATATTGCAGAAGGTATTAATGGAAAAGTATGTATTTTTGCTGATGACACAAAGATTTGCAACAGGGTTGACGTTCCTGGAGGGATCAGCCAAATGACAAATGATCTAGGTAAACTAAAAAAATGGTGGGAGCTGTGGCAATTGAGTTTTAATGTGGATAAGTGCAAGATAATGCACCTGGGACTGTAAAAACCCAAGGGCTGAATATAGAATATTTGATACAGTCCTAACCTCAACATCTGAGGAAAGGGATTTAAGGGTTATTATTTCAGAGGATCTAAGGGTAAGTAGTCAATGTAATAGAGCAGCAGGAAATGCTGGCAGAATGCTTGGTTGTGTAGGGAGAGGTATTAGCAGTAGGAAAAGGGAAGTGCTCATGCCACTGTACAGAGCACTGGTGAGACCTCACTTGGAGTACTGTGTGCAGTACTGGAGACCGTATCTCCAGAAGGATATAGACATCTTAGAGAGAGTTCAGAGAAGGGCTACTAAAATGGTGTACGTCTTGAAGGAGAAAAGTTACCAGGAAAGGCTTAATGATCTTAACATGTACAGCTTGGAAAAAAGACGAGACAGAGGAGATATGATAGAAACATTTAAATACGTAAAGGGAATCCACAAGGTAGAGGAAGGGAGTATATTTAAAAGGAAACAAAGTAGCAAAACAAGAGGACATAGATTAGAAGGGCAGTCTTAGATTAGAGGGGCAAAGGTTTAAAAGTAACATCAGGAAGCATTATTTTACTGAGAGGGTGGCGGATACATGGAACAGTCTTCCAGTTGAAGTGGTAGAGGCCAAACCAGTAATTGAATTTAAGCAAGCATGGGATAGGCATAAGGCTATCCTAAACAAAAGATAAATCCAAGTAAAGTATCCATGTAATTGGGCAGACTAAATGGGCCGAAAGGTTCTTATCTGCCGACATTTTTCTATGTTTCTATGTTTCTATTCCGCAGAAGCAGTATTAGTTAGCACCAGCTCCACGATGTGTTTAACTTTTCCGTTAACCGCAGCGGGACTCAATTAGCGTTAGGACTTTGTAATACTAACGCTAACTAAATGGGTTATTCACCGAACTGTAACCGAACAGAGAATTTTGCCGTAAGGTGACATGTCGGAGCCATTTGGCTATTCAGAGAGCAGGCAAATTTTGGTGAACTGCCTGCAAGTACAGTGCCTGTTTGACGGCAGTGAAATCCCCAAAGAGAAGCAATGGTTAATTTATTCAGAGAACACCGAACAGCAGTCAAAAGTTGCCGAAGTGCCCTGCTGTTCGGTGCTTTCATTCGGCAGGTTTATTCAGGCAAATCCCATAGGAGTCAATGTTAAAAATATCCTTGCTTTAATCCAATATCTATAAAAACTTTTATTATTTTTATCTGCAGTAAAGTTTCTCTTTAATTTATAGATTTTTTAGGATCTTTTAGGCATTTTTCGGGATTTCGGGATCCATTTTTTTAAATCTTTCTTTTTTCTGTAACAGCCCTTTTTGTTATCATTCATAGGATCTTATATGTAAATTCCAAACATTTTCGTAGTTTTTTTGCAAACAGCGTTTCAATTTTGAAACTTTCAAGCGTACTGTTTTTTTTTATACCCCAGCTGTCAGCTTTTTCTGGCATGATTTTTCCGGCAGGTTTTACCCTGCGCTCCGGGGACGCTGCATTGAATGCTGAATTCACTGCAGGGTGGGGAACTTTGATTCCCCGAAGTGCAGGGAACTGCGGGAATGAGAGAACACCAAAATGTCGGCGACATTTCAGTGCTCTCTGAATAACCCCTTAAAGGGATATGCAGGTCTAGAAAAAAAAATTTAATTGACATTTAAACACTTTCATACCTAACAGACAAACTAGTGTAGCGCTGTGTTTAAAACCTTATTGTGGCAGTACCTATTTTTGGCCACCGGAGGGAGACAAGCGCGATGAGAGACACTGAACATTGGGACTACGTTTCCCCACATGCTTTGCAAACAGACAGGAAGTGGGTGGGACACAGACGCTGTACATCCTGAGCCTCGTGGAGAACGCGGCAGAGCGCGCCAGGGAGTGCAGGAGAGAGGACACAGTGTTGCCGAGCGGAACCGTGACTAGGCCGGATATACTATATAATTTATAAAATCCACAACGGTACTGGACAGGGGTCAAGTCCCGGGAAAAAAAGTGAGGGAACTCACCCACGAATTCCACAACCCCTATTACCTGAAGAAAATATATATATATATATATATATATATATCACGAGTATAGCAGTGCGTGCCGGTGATACCATTTTTATTGGGTTAACTTTACATTTAAAAGACAAGCTTTCAAGAGTGTAAACTGGAAACTATACTAATCAGTGAAAGGTATCACTACGTACAGGTACACTCATGATTGTGGAAACTGGACTAACGCATTATATATATATATATATATAGATTAGGTCGGCCGTGTTAGTCCAGATGCCAAAATCACGAGTATAGCAGTCTGTAGTGATACCTTTTTTATTGGACTAACGTTACATTTAAAGTACAAGCTTTCGAGAGGATTCCTCCCTTCTTCAGGTATAGAAGCTTACTGATCAGAATAATAGAATAAAACATAGGGATAGTCATAGGGCTCACAGTTGGGGGCGTTAGATGTAGTACATTGCCAAATGGCATGGTCAGAGGGGGAATCAAATAAAAAAAAAAAAAAAAAAAAAAGGGAAACCTTAATTGTCTCAGGCAAGATGCAATCATGTCCACTTCAAAGGGAATGTGAAAGGACAGAACGAAAGAAATAAGAAAAAAAAAAAAAACCAACAAAAAAAACCAAAACACACACAAAAAAAAACACAACACAGTGAGTATGGGGAAGACACAAAAATAGGAATGATGAATATTACGTGACGTTATTATAGTGGGTTAAAAAACCCGAATCTATATTAAGTCCTTGTTTTATATTGTTGAAATGTGTGATCATTTTCATTTCATATGTTTTGCGTTCCCGGTGATCTTTAAAATGTCCTTTGAGGATTTTGATTCTGAGGTTTTGGATGGAGTGGCCTGCTAGATTGAAGTGATGTCCCACTGGGGTACAATATGTGTTTTCCTGGTGGTTCCTGATGGAGTGTCTGTGCTGGTTCATCCTGAGATTTAGTTTAAGGCTGGTTTCACCAATATAGCAGCCCTTATCACACGCCGTGCACTGGATCATATACACAACATTTTCTCTAAATCTCAGGATGAACCAGCACAGACACTCCATCAGGAACCACCAGGAAAACACATATTGTACCCCAGTGGGACATCACTTCAATCTAGCAGGCCACTCCATCCAAAACCTCAGAATCAAAATCCTCAAAGGACATTTTAAAGATCACCGGGAACGCAAAACATATGAAATGAAAATGATCACACATTTCAACAATATAAAACAAGGACTTAATATAGATTCGGGTTTTTTAACCCACTATAATAACGTCACGTAATATTCATCATTCCTATTTTTGTGTCTTCCCCATACTCACTGTGTTGTGTTTTTTTTTGTGTGTGTTTTGGTTTTTTTTGTTGGTTTTTTTTTTTTTTCTTATTTCTTTCGTTCTGTCCTTTCACATTCCCTTTGAAGTGGACATGATTGCATCTTGCCTGAGACAATTAAGGTTTCCCTTTTTTTTTTTTTTTTTTTTTTATTTGATTCCCCCTCTGACCATGCCATTTGGCAATGTACTACATCTAACGCCCCAACTGTGAGCCCTATGACTATCCCTATGTTTTATTCTATTATTCTGATCAGTAAGCTTCTATACCTGAAGAAGGGAGGAATCCTCTCGAAAGCTTGTACTTTAAATGTAACGTTAGTCCAATAAAAAAGGTATCACTACAGACTGCTATACTCGTGATTTTTATATATATATATATATATATGCACAGACCCCCAGAATAATATACACAGCGCTGAGCCCCCAGAATAATATACACAGCGTTGAGCCCCCAGAATAATATACACAGCACTGAACCCCCAGAATAATATACACAACACTGCACCCCCAGAATAATATACACAGCGTTGAGCCCCCAGAATAATATACACAGCGCTGAGCCCCCAGAATAATATACACAGCGCTGAGCCCCCAGAATAACATACACAACGCTGAGCCCCCAGAATAACATACACAACACTGAACCCCCAGAATAACATACACAACACTGAGCCCCCAGAATAACATACACAGCACTGAGCCTCCAGGATAATATACACAGCGCTGAACCCCCAGAATAATATACACAGCGCTGAACCCCCAGAATAATATACACAGCGCTGAACCCCCAGAATAACATACACAGCACTGAACCCCAAGAATAATATACACAGCACTGGTTATATGGATATATTTTCCCCAGTTCACATGGATATAATTGCCCCAGCTCATATGGATAATGCCCCCCCAGCTCTCATGGATAATGCCCCAAGGTCTCATGGATAATGCCCCAGCTCTTACGGATATGCCCCCAGCTCTCATGGATATGCCCCAGGTCTCATGGATACTGCCCCCTGGTCTCATGGATACTGCCCCCTGGTCTCATGGATATTGCCCCCTGGTCTCATGGATATGCCCCAGGTCTCATGGATATTGCCCCCTGGTCTCATGGATATGCCCCAGGTCTCATGGATATGCCCCAGCTCTCATGGATATGCCCAGCTCTCATGGATATGCCCCAGCTCTCATGGATATTGCCCCCAGCTCTCATGGATAATGCCCCAGCTCTCATGGATATGCCCCAGCTCTCATGGATATGCCCCAGGTCTCATGGATATGCCCCAGGTCTCATGGATATGCCCCAGCTCTCATGGATATTGCCCCAGGTCTCATGGATATTGCCCCCTGGTCTCATGGATATGTCCCCAGCTCTCATGGATATGCCCCAGGTCTCATGGATATTGCCCCCAGGTCTCATGGATATGCCCCAGGTCTCATGGATATTGCCCCCTGGTCTCATGGATACTGCCCCCTGGTCTCATGGATATTGCCCCCTGGTCTCATGGATATGCCCCAGGTCTCATGGATATTGCCCCCTGGTCTCATGGATATGCCCCCAGCTCTCATGGATATGCCCCAGGTCTCATGGATACTGCCCCAGGTCTCATGGATACTGCCCCAGGTCTCATGGATAATGCCCCCAGGTCTCATGGATAATGCCCCAGGTCTCATGGATATTGCCCCAGGTCTCATGGATATTGCCCCCCAGGTCTCATGGATATGCCCCCACAGGTCTCATGGATATTGCCCCCCCCCAGGTCTCATGGATATTGCCCCAGGTCTCATGGATATGTCCCCAGCTCTCATGGATATTGCCCCCAGGTCTCATGGATATTGCCCCCAGGTCTCATGGATAATGCCCCAGCTCTCATGGATATTGCCCCCAGGTCTCATGGATATGCCCCCCCAGGTCTCATGGATATTGCCCCCCCCAGCTCACCTTTGCTGCTGCTTCTGCTCCACATTGCCAGCGGCCGCGTGCTTCCTGCTTCAGCGGCCGCTGACAGGAAGTGCAGCCACTTGCCTGGGATCTATGAAACAGCCAGGCGAGCGGCTCCACCTCCTGTCACCGGCCGTTGTAACAGGAAGCACGCGGCCAACGGCAATGTGCGGCGGCGGCGTTCGGGCTCGGGCCACAGCGGGAACGCTGCGTTCCCGCAGCGCTCCCGCTGTGGGAGAAGTGCGGGAACGCCGTTCCTGCGCGTTCCCGCTCGACTCGAGCCCTGGTACTGGAGTATATTTATTCCCTAGTGCGGGGAGACTGACCCGTGGTTCATTTTCAGCGGCTCCTCCGGGAGTGAGCGCTACACTAGAATAAAATCAATAAAAGTTTTAAAAATGTGTAATTTCTTTTTATTTTCTTGCTTTAAACTCTGTCATTTCATCTTCTCCGGTGACGCCCCTCAGCTAGGGGTGTTTCTTCAGCTCATACTATCTGAATATTCCCCGCCTCCTTGCCCACTATTCCACTCATCAAAGCTTCACATGAACCACATTTCTTGCTCCATCTTGCCCACAGCCCCCCATGCACCCCACTACATCACATACTCAGCTATTACTTTCACCTAGCGTGTCACCCCTCTCCTCTTAGATTGTAAGCTCTTGGACAGGGTCCTTTCTCCTACTGTTCTGTGTGTTTAATTTGTATGGACATTTGTTATTCTGCCTCACCCATTGTACAGCGCTACGCAGGGCCTGCCCAAGCCACTGTGCTGCCTGGAGCGATGGATAAAGTGCTGCCCCCCCAAAGAAAAAACACATGACATGTATGAGCGTATCAGAGCTCCACGGCAATAAAACTCACTGTAATGTGCAGGGTGTATGAGTGTGGATTTTACTACTGTGGAGCTCTATGATACGCTCATGCACATCGCACATTACTGTATCACAGAGCTCCACAGCAATAAAACTCACTAATGTGCGTTGTGTATGAGCGTATCAGAGCTCCACAGTAATAAAGCTCACCCTTATACACACTGCACATTACTGTGAGTTTTATTGCTGGAGAGCTCTGCGATGCGCTCATACACATCACACGTTACTGTGCATTTTATTGCCGTCGAGCTCTGTGTTACAGTAATGTGTGGTATGTATGAGTGTATCACAGAGCTCCACAGCTTTAAAACTCAGTCATATGCAGTGTGTATGAGTGTATCACAGAGCCCACAGTAATAAAACTCATGTTCATATACACTGTACATTACTGTGAGTTTTATTGCTGTGGAGCTTTGTCATACGCTCATACACACCGCACATTACTGAATTACAGAGCTCCACAGCAATAAAACTCACTGTAGCGTGTGGTGTGTAACGTGATGAGTTAAACTCTGTGCTGGGATACAGGATTTTGTTTTGTTAAATTAACTGAAACCTTTAACTCTAAGAATATAATCCCTGAGGCTGAGCTAAAGCAAAACAAGACACAAGTCTGCGCCCGAAATGCCCAAATCTGGCAAAGGGTGATCAGCAGTTCTTTACAAACTACACGGGGGGGGGGGGGAAGCGGGTGCAGTGCAGTACTGTGCGGGTGCAGGCTCTTGGCTTGGGTCCCCGGTGTTGTGGGGCATGCTGGGAGGCTGCGGAGGTCCTGACTGACAATGTGCTTCTTGCCAGGGAGGCGGTTCTTACCTGTATCCCGCCGAGCAGCAGAGATGCAGGCCCAGGGCCGCCCGGGCTCCCCATGTTGTTGCTTCCGGCCCAGATCCTGGAGGCTCAGGATATAGGGGTAGCGCGGGGCAAGAAGGCTCTGGATATTTCTCCTGACACCCCGGCGCAATGCCCGCCGACTGCGCCCACACACATGCGGTCAGTTGTGGGAGAGCGGCGGCGAGAGCCAGAGGCCAGACTAAGGAGCGTGTGGGTGGGCCGGAAGGGCGTGTGGGTGGGCTGCAGAATGAGATCCGGCATGCCCACATGCGCCTTAATCTGGCGCTCGCTCTCCCACTCCTGGCCAGCCACATGTGTGTGAGCGGGATCGGCAGCCACTGCGCCGGCATCCAATAGATGCCGAAGCGGAGACGCCGCTGATAAAAAAAAACGTGCGATGGCAATAATTTCCCTCCCTAGAAAATGCCCAAAAATGTGCCGCTTGGAGCGGTTGATCCAAACCGCTCCATTGTTGGGCCGGCCCTGGCGGTACGGAACTTGCTAGCGTTTTATAAATACCTGTGACTGTATGAACTAGCACAAGCTGTACATGTGAAACCCTGTGCACACTCAGGACCTCAGACTGGGGAAACTGAGGAACTGAATATTAGCATCTAGCAACTGTGAAAGCAAAACTCACTCACACACCCACGCTCTCTCACCCACAGACTCACTCACCCACTGACACATTCACTTGCGCGCGTTCAAGATTTACATACTCACTGTCTCACTCAAAGTCCCTCACACAGGCATTCCCTCCCACTCTTGTGCTGTGTCTCTTGTGCATGCTCTCTCACTGCACCTTTTCTTGGAGGCCCTCTGCTTTATCTCGCTGTCTTTCTCTCTTTACCATTTCTTGCTGTGTCTGTGCTTTTCTTTGCTGTACCTCTCTCTGCTGTCTCTTTTTCTCCCTGTGTGGATGGATTTCTGTCCTTCCCTGTCTCTGCAATAGCTGGGGGTGAAAGGTCAGCCCCGCCCTCCTCAGCTCACAGTGCGGGAGGGAGGAGGAGCAACTAGGACGAACATGCTCAGTGCATTTTTTAGCTATACCTAGGTGTAGGCACTGATTGGTTAGCTTAAAATGCCTCCTGAGGTGGGTGTGGAAAACTCCAAGAAAGAAAAGCAGGTAAATATGAAAAAATATAATTTTTACTTACTATTTATGTCTGCTGAATGACACTACTGACTTACTCAAAAGGCATGCATGTCCCTTTAACGCTTTGCGCTCCCCATATTAAGCATAGGGAGGGCAAAGTACAGTAAGCTCACCCTGAAAAGCGCAATATCCGATTTGCTAATGGGTTTTTTAACCCGTTAGCGTTTGGGATGTAATATGGGTGGCATGCGCTAGGACCACTTAACCTAATGTTAACGCTCACACAGCTGAGCGCTAACATTATCGTTAAAAATGTAATATTGCCCTGGGAGTTTTAGTGAGTCTTGCACTCCAGCTTAGCTTGTTGAGTCACAACAATTTGAAAAACACAGTCTGCTTAAAATAATACAACACAAACATGTTTTCATGTGTTTATTGATCATAACATGTAAACATTCACAGTGCAGGGTGGAAAAAGTATGTGAACCTTTGGACTTAATAACTGGTTGACCCTCCTTTGGCAGCAATAGCCTCAACCAAACGTTTCCTGTAGTTGCAGATCAGACCTGCACAATGATCTGGAGTAATTTTGGACCACTCCTCTTCACAAAACTGTTTCAGTGTAGCAATATTCTTGGGATGTCTGGTGTGAATCGCTCTCTTAAGGTCATGCCACAGCATTTCAATCGGGTTGAGGTCAGGACTCTGACTGGGCCACTCCAGAAGGCGTATTTTGTTTTGTTGAAGCCATTCTTTTGTTGAATTACTTGTATGCTTTGGGTCATTGTCCTGTTGCATCACCCATCCTCTGCGTAGCTTCAGTTTGGCGGACACATGGTCTTACGTTTTCCTGTAAAATGTCTTGATAAACTCTGGATTTCATTTTTCCATCAATGACAACAATCCGTCCAGGCACTGAGGCAGCAAAGCAGCCCCAAATCATGATGCTCCCTCCGCCATGTTTTATAGTGGGGATGAGGTTTTGATGTTGGTGTGCTCTGTCTTTTTTTTCTCCACACATAGTGTTGTGTGTTTTTTCCAAACAACTCAATTTTGGTTTCATCTGTCCACAGAATATTTTGCCAGTAGTGCTGTGGAACATCCAGGTGCTCTTTTGCAAACTTCAAACGTGCTGCAATATTCTTTTTGGACAGCAATGGCTTCCTCCGTGGTGTCCACCCATGTACTCCATTCTTGTTTAATGTTTTCCTTATTGTAGATGTGTCAACAAAAATGTTAGCATGTGCCAGAGATTTCTGTAAGTCTTTAGCGGACACTCTAGGATTCTTCTTTACCTCAATAAGCATTCTGCGTTGTGCTCTTGCAGTCATCTTTACAGGACAACCACGCCTAGGGAGAGTAGCAACAGTGCTGAACTTTCTCCATTTGTAGACAGTCTGTCTTACCGTGGACACATGAACATCAAGGCTTTTGGAGATACTTTTGTAACCCTTTCCAGCTTCATGCAAGTGAACAATTCTTGATCGTAGGTCTTTCTGAGAGCTCTTTTCTGCGAGGCATGGTTCACATCAGGCAGTGCTTCTTGAAACCAGTAAACCCAAAACTTGTGTGTTTTTTAAAGGGCAGGACAGCTTTCAGCAACACATCCAATAATACCACACTGATTGGACTCAAGGTTGGCTCACTCCTGGCTCCAATTAGATGAAGATCAGAGCACATTTTATGACCAATTCATGAAAAACTCCACATCATAATCCCAAAGGGTTCACATACTTTTTCTTGCCACTGTATATAAGAAACACAAAAAACATAAGGGAGGGGTCTTCACATAAAAAAAAATCACACGTTCAAAAATAAAATGAGGGGGTGGCAATAATGAGAAAATTCCTCGAGTAAATGAAAAATAAAAAGCCTCTGCTAGGGTGTCTGCAGCCGGGGACACACATATTACAAAAAGGGTACAAAAATATAATAAGGTAATAAGTCCTCACAAAAGATATGTATAAAAGAAAGGATAACATCAAAAAGGGTGAAACTGCTTCTGGGGTAATATTCTCATCCAGTGTCTCTGAATGGCCTCTGCTGCAACACAGGTAGGGTCACAGTATATAGGCCAGGCAGGTCAGCATAGGCGCACCCGGGGATGGGGAACGAGATCGGCACAGCACACAGGCCCACGTGGCAGACAAGAAGGGTGACCCATCCTTGGGCCTTCCCAGCGGCCGCACCTGCCGCACTGCTAGACCAGAGCCGACGCTGCCTCTCACCAGCGCTGGGCCCCACAGTCCCGGTCGGTGCCCTCAGCACGGCTTCCGGAGAAGGCTCCTCCACAGACATCACCTCCTCTGTCAGGGTAGCTCCTGCTTCGCGCGTCACACTTTCACACTCCATGCCTCCTGGCCCACCACTCCGTCGATCAGCGCCGTCCACCAGACGACTGCTAGGTTGACTGTCCCCCGGTACCTCATCCGTTGGGCCCTCAGTCACCCGACCGACTCTCAGCATCACCATTAGCTGCCGCCATGAATCAGGAATGGGCAGATTCTCTGCTTTCCCCAGTGACTGTTCAAGACAGGTCTCGAGGGTCGAAAACAAAGCCTCCATGCCACTGGTGGGTGCGTGGAGCACCATATTGTGCATCTCCGATGGCAGAGGGACACCGCAACAAGCACTTAGCAAGGGATCTCCTTCGGAGGGCACAGGAGGGACAAGGAGCGAGGCTGCCAGGCGTCAAAAGGTAGGCCTCAAAATGGCCGACGGCCGTCCGATGGTGCTGGAAGATCTCCACAAAAAAAACTCAGCTGTGCTTCGGCGAGGGGGCCTAAAACGGGCCCCGAAGCAAACCCCGTAATGGCCAGCCACACAGGGTCTCCACTAGCAGGCAAATCTGCAGAAAACGTCCCCATAAAAACCTCCGTTACAGGAGAATCCCAGAGAGCACCACAGAGATGCGTCTGCTCCCATGCAGAGCTGGCCACGCCCCTCCATAGTTAGTTTTTATTAGGTATTTCGTATTTCGGGTCAATTTGTATTTCGCTTTATTAGTTATTTTGGAATGTGAAACAGATTAATTATTTACTTAGATTAGGGTAAAGAAACAGATACGTAATTCCTCTGTCCTTGGTGCTGAAAATTATTCAGCACCAAGGACAGCAGCTCCACAGGGCTCCAGAGCAAATGATCCCCCTGTCCTTGGTGCTGAAATATGTTTCAGCACTAAAGACAGCTCTGCCAAATGCAGACAGATTGAAGGAAAGAAAAAAAAGCTGCGTTCAGCAAAGAAAAAAGCCAGGTCTTTTTTAAATAATTGGGTATTCAAAAATTTCACCTAAAAAATACAAATACTCAAAAAAATCTATAAATAAAAAGGCTTTTTGCTGCAAATGAAAAGAAGAAACTGTGGAATAAATATTTAATAAAAATTGGGATTTTTTTTTACATTGAAACCTATGGGATTCGCCTGATTAAACATGTTGACCGAACCACCAAAAATCAGGGCATTTCTCTGACATTTCGGTTCTGTTCGACCTTCTCTGTATAGATTAACCTGGCATTACTTCTCTATGGGGATAGAATTTGACTGCCGTTGAAGACTGCAGAATTGCACCGAACGGCACTGTCCATGGCCTGTGGTGCTGAATACAACAGATTCAACACCACGGCCAATTGACAGGGACAGTATAACAAATTCAGCTGTAAAAACATTCTATTCATTATATACCGTTTTGTTTTCATTCTGTTTCGGTCCAAATCGATTCATTTTCATTCTGTTTTGGTCCTGGGACCTCTTCGTATTTTGGAAGGACTTCCAAAATATGAATCAGTAAATTTCGTCCTAATTTTGATTCGGAATGAATGTAACGCACATCTCTAATACCAAGTATTAGTAGAAAGTTGCTCCTAATTCCCCCCCAATCACTTATCGAGTGTAGGGTGAAGAAAAGTAGTATATACTGTATATTGCATGAAACATTCAGACTTTTTATACCAAATTACATGATCTGATAACATTGATCATACCCCTGCCCTCCCCAGACATGCTGCCTTTCTCTGTGGAAGGGAAACCGAGTGGCATCGATGAAAAGGTATCCGGCGGCTGGTTGCATTTACCCGGGATATACAGTAGTACCATAGGAACAGCTGCCCTCCTCAAGTAAGGAAGCGTGGTCAGTTGCTAGGGTTCCCGATAGAGCTTCCTCCCAAGAATCACCTCAAGAGAGGCTCCCCCTGTGGTGAGAAAATCCCCACAAAAGTGCCGTTGTAGGGTGAAAGGCTGCTGGAGCGCTCAGGTGGGAGGCAAGCAAGGTCTGTTGGGCATCAGTCGGCGATCCTGCTGCAGGCTTGCAAAGGAGTGGGGTATAGTGGGGGGTATAGGCATAACAGATAGGAATATACACACAATATTACAGTTAGTTACAGTTAACTGTGGCAGCAGTACTGTCACATAGTTCCCCAAGAACACAGATGGCAGACACAGTGAAACCCGTTATGGGTCCATTTGGGGATGTCTATGTCGAAAAATCCTTTTTTGCTTCCAGCTTGGTTTGCCGGGACAGCCGCTGCTGCTGCAAAATCAAATACTCAGATCTCCTCCTACGATGAGAACAGTGACCTGATCCACCGCTTCTGGCAGTCAGGAGCAGAGTGAGAATGAGGAAAAAAGTCCCCAGTCTCCCTCCGCGGACCTGTAGGATCTCGCAAGAGGTGAGATCCTGCCGCTCATGTGACCCGGCAGCAGCAGCCTCCAAGCGCTGCCTCGAGCATCCTCTTGGTTTACGCAGCCGCTCAGGTAGGGAATAGTGCGCAAAATAAATTAATCGCTTTTTGTGCAAATTTACATAGTTTACATAGGCTATTACGGATGTCCCTTCCTCGGTCAGGGTACCCACCCACTGTTCCCAGAGCAGATCTAAGGGGCCCCGGACCGTCCTACTGTACGGCAGCTCAAAGGGAGAGTAGCCAATCTCTTCCTGGGGGACCTCCCAGTAGGAGAACAGGAGACGGCACAGGTGGTGTTCCAAGTCTTTATGTGAAAGGGCAAACGTCCAAAGCAGCTGCTTTAGAATGCCGTTAAACCACTCGCAGAGCCTGTTTGTCTGTGGGTGGTATGGGGAACTGTACAGGGGTTTGATCCCGCACAGGTCCCACTACTGCTGCATAACCTCAGCTGCACATTGGGTGCGCTGGTCAGGTAGGATTTCCTGGGGAAATCCTACTCTGGAAAATATCTTAAGCAACGTTCTCTGCCTGGATATATCTGAGAGCTACAGCCTTGGGGGACCGGGTAGCGTAGTTCACTGTGGACAAGATATACGTCTTGCCCATAGCACTAGACAAAGCTAAGGGCTTTACTAAATCTACAGGCCCCCGACTAAAGGGTTCACCTACTATGTGCAGAGTTCTTAGGGTAGTTATTTTAGTGGAGTTCCCTCACTTTCCCACCCCGCTGGCACACATCGCCCAACAGGCCAGGCCAAAAGAATCTTTGGATCAGACGGTGCAGTGTCTGCCTGTGCCCCAGATGGCCCGCTAGGGGTTATATTATGCCCGATCTTTAACAGATCATGCCGATATTTCCTTGGCACTACCAGCTGCCTAAGGGGTATCTGGACTGCCCCCTCCCCCAGAGAGCCTGTATAACGTCCCCTGGCCCCATTCAAATTTCACTTCCCCTAATCCCACCCACCCCGGGTCCTATCCTGCTTGCTGTCTGTAGGGAGCTATCGTCAAGTCTTCCAGGGTCTCCTCTGCGAAGTCGGTAGGTGAATCGAAAGTCAGTACGGGGTTACAGTCGGGACTGGTGGGTCTTACCTGGGTCCCTTCGGAACATAGATTGGGAGCCTCTCAAGGCTGTTGCCTGGAGGTAACTGGGTGTGCCTGCTCGGGGACAGAAGAAGCACAGGTAGAAATTAATAATCTCAGGTCGTTGCCAAGCAGAACATCGGTAGGCAAATCCTTCATGAGCCCGATTTCTACATCTCAAGCTCTGGTGCTGCAGTCCAGGTAAATGCTGACTGTGGGGATGCGGTAGATGTGGCCACCCGCCACTCAGACTGCCACCAAGCACCCTGTTGTTCAGATGTGGTTGGGCCAGCGTGAGAGTGGCTCCCTGTCATGCTTCCATACCTTTTGCCTGCTGGAGTTTAGTTCCCTTCCTCCCTAATCAAAGTTGTGTTTTCCCCCAATCTGCCTCCATCCCAAAGTTTCCCATGCCTGGCTGCATTCCCATAGCTCACCTATGCAGCCAGCTATAACTACTGGTCACACCCTTTCCTCCTGGCTCTTTCATTCTTTTCCTACCCTGTCCTATGTTTAGAGGTCCTGTGAGCTCCCTCTCGTTTATTTACCTACTTTGATATATTCTTTATTTTCCCTAGTCATGTCTTTTCTGGTATAAACTTGTCTCTTGTACTTCCCTCCTTGTTTATCTTGTATTGTCCTGGTTCTGTCCTTTGTATACCCCTAGTTCTGTCCTTCCTGGCTTCTGTTCTGTGTATCCTGTTTGCAGTCCTGTACTCTATATCCTACAATCCGCTGTGCTTGGAGACGCTACCCGTGGCTGCCAGTGATCCAGTTTTCTCCATGATATATCTTTTTTTTTCTTCAATGGACACGACCAATTCAAATTATATCATTACTGTTTGTATATGCAAACAAATATATAAATGTATCTATATATAGTCGGCAACTCAGATCTGGCCAGAGTAGAGTATATTTACTATTAGACCATGGCATTACAGAAGACAAGCGACATTTCAAACCATCAGGCTTTTTAATCAAAAACGGAGAGACGTCTTTTGGATGTAGGAGTAAAAGACATTAACACCAGTGGGTAGGAATAAAAATATCCCACAATTTATGAATGAGCATTTTTTTTAAAACCGCCGCATTATTGGGGATGCATTGGATATATAAAAGCTTGAGTCCAGACATGAGAAGAAATGTATCACTCGCTCCAAGGCATGAAGCTTTTAATCATGTGTGACGGAAAAGCTTCCTAGTTGTGCAAAGAAGCCCACCAATGCATATTTCAGTGTTTTCATGTACATGTACAGATCTTGTCCTGTTTTGTTTAATCCCCCCAGCCCCCATATTTTCCCAGCAGCTCACAGAGGCCTGGAAACAGCAAATGGTGTGTCCTCATCTGCTTTGCAGTTCCTGTGGCCTGCTTCCCCCAGACATCACCATGGAGACCTAGGTATGGTGTTGCCAGCACAGTCACGTACTCACTCACCCTTCCCCAGTGTTCATGCACATGTTCCCTCCAGTACTACCAATTCTTTTGTCTTGTGGTAGCCAAGGATGATTGGCTGTTCCCCTGGGGTGGGGTGGGCTGGTGCCAACTGGATGAGACTGGGTCAGAATATGTAATTCTGGAGATGAGTGGACATTGCTCAGGGCTGGCCGTCCCTGGAGGTGCATTTATGGATGGGGTGAGGGGTTCAAAAAAACAGTCTTGGCTAGGTGAGCCAGTTCAGTGTGTGGAACCACGTCACTTAGGATTTCTGTTCCTCCTCTTCCAGGCCCACTGAAACCAGAATGCATTCAGATGCAGGGACTGTGAGTTAGCTGTTCTTTACTTCCCTTTTATTTTATGTAACTGTCTGTACCATTTATCCCTTTTCGTGCACTGTCTTTTAATGTATTAAACTAATATTTAATAGCTTTCTGGTGTTGGCTGTTTGGTGACCCATGATTGGGATTACCAGTTCTATCCTGTATTTTTGGGAACTATTTGTGTTTGGGCTGGGGGTAATCCTGTCCCTTTCAGGACTTAGAGAGAGTAGTAACCCCGGGTTTGGAGAGTGAGTCTAGCATGCAGAGCACAGGCAGGAAGGCAGTCGCGTCTGCAACTGTGCTCTGGGGTCACCTAGCGGCCAAGCTATAGCACCCTTGGTCCTTGCGGGTGACAAGCCCAGTGTTATGTCACATCATGAACTATTGCTTTCCTGGCAATCCACTTCTTATCTTTAAGATTGTATGGATTATTGTCTTGTTTTGTGTCTATGCTTGTGAACCTTGATCTAGAGATAAATATATATTGTGATCCAACATCGTCACGGGGCACATAAGGCATGCAATAACTTCATGGACAGTCTCTTTACAGGGCGGAGCTTTTATTGCAGGACCGTCAAACAAACAAAGCATATAAGAAAATAAACACCTGGCCCATCTGAACACCACTAACATACTGAACATTCCGCTCTGTGTCTAGAAGGGACACTACGAAGCAAACCTCCAAACCAACCTTTAGTTTTCCATTCTGTATCTGCTGCTTACAGCCTCAGAAGTTGCTCTGTTCTTTATCTTTCTGTGTCTACCTTCTGGCTCCCAAGCAGGAGTTATTTATTCCCTTACCAGGTGGGAGACACCTGCAGCGAAAACCTAAAAAATGATACACTCCCCCCTAGGGGTTAATGCCTTCCTTTATAAGAAAAATACAGGGGGAATATACACACATTTGCAGGTCAATCCTTGCACTATGTCTCTAGGTATATATATATATAATCATTTTATTTTTTCATGCCAGTTATATTTTTACAAACCTTTGTGTCACATATCATTTCTTGTTTTCATGTTTTTGGTAGTGCTAGTGTTGCAGACCCCATTCAGAAGGCCAGCAAACAGATGTAAATACCTGTAAAAACAGGAAAGAAAGAGAAAGCATCCATATTGTTTCTCTCCTAACAGCAGCCTCATGGTTATCTTTATTACACGTGTATGGTTTTCAATTGCTTTCAGGGCCGGCCCAAGCCACTGTGCTGCCTGGAGCGATGGACTCTCAAAAAAAACCCCATGCAACGTGTATGAGCTTATTACAAAGCTACACAGCATTAAAACTCAATAATGTGAGGTGTGTGTGAACATAACAGAGCTCCACAGCAATAAAACTCACTGTCTGCGAGCGGCTGTGACATACTGCAAAATAACAACATGCACAGTGAGTGTTATATAGAGATTTGACCTGTCAGTCTGGAAAGTGATAGCTGTGTGTAATACAGGGGTCAGGTGTCTCAGTCTGGTAAATTACCCCTCCCCCCAATATAGTGTCAGTGTTACACACAGGTCTGACCTCCCTGCCTGGTACAGGTAAAGGCAGTAGTAGGTGCAGTGGTGTATTTAGGTTTTGTGCTGCCCTAGGCCTGACTAAACTCGTGCACCCCCCCCCCCAATTTAAATTTGAGGCACCCATTCCTGTCAAGGGCATACCTCTTCCTGGTTAATCCCCACCCTTCCTCTTTAAGCTCCACCTTTTCCTCTTAGAGCTCCGCCTTTTCCTCTCTTTATATTAGAAGTGGATACCAAGTGCCTACTTGTATATTTTGTATACCATTTCAAATGTATCTAGAGAAATAAAATTCTGAAATGTTTAAATTCAAGCATTTTTACAAAGAACAGTCACACATGTCAAGTATACTGGATCACAGCAGCTCTAATTGGTTGAACAAAAAAATCCACAGAAACGTGCACTGCATATGAGCATATCACAGAGCTGCACAGCAATAAAACCCACAGAAATGGGCACTGTGTATGAGCATATCAGAGCTGCACAGCAATAAAACTCACAGTAATGTGCAGTGTGTATGAGCGTATCCCAGAGCTCCAGGGAAATAAAACTCACAGTAATATGCAGTGTGTAGCACAGAATCCACAGCAATAAAACTCCCAGCAATGCAATGTTTGGTGTGTGTCCGCATCAGAATCCACAGCAATAAAACTCCCAGCAATGCAATGTGCGGTGTGTGTGTGTCAGCGTATCAGAATCCACAGCAATAAAACTCCCAGCAATGCAATGTGCGGTGTGTAGGAGTGCATCAGAATCCACTGCAATAAAACTCCCAGCAAACCGAGTGTATATGAGCACACAGCAATTATTTATTCTATATTTAACAGCCCCCGTCCGCGGTAGGGCTGTGTGCAGAGTCAGCAGGGATGGTGTACGGACTCAGCAGGAGGTCCCTCCAGGACACGTTAGGATTGTGGCTGTGCCTGTGCATGGAGCCATCTTGTCAGCAGTGGGGTGCCACTGCCAGAGGGAGCACCGTGGCTTTGATTCCCTTCCCAGTGGGTGTTCAGTCCAGAATAGCGTGAGAGTCTGTGTTAACGAAAGGGCGGGCAGCTGCATGCATGCGTGCGTGTCAAGTGGTTCAGCCAGTCAGGTGGTACTGAGACTCCTTACCACCTGACCGGCCGGACCGCGTGACCTGCACGCATGCAGCCTCACCAGGAGCCAGGCAGCTCAATGACAAATTTCTATCACTGCAGTGCTGGTTAAGGAAAGGTCCACTTTAAACAGCAGTAAGCAGACAGGGCTTCATATTCTGCTGATACCCCCCTTTACCTGCCGTTTACTGTCATCTTCTCTGCACACAAATCACATCCCCCTCCCCTATCCTAGAGCTGCTGCGGGGCAGGGGAGGAGCTATGGAGGGAGGAGAGGGGGATTTTTATTCTATTCGATTTTATTCCGTATGCAAACGCCCTGCTCCGCTGCTCGTTGTTTGAGAACACAGGTCAAAGCTGACACACAGTGACAGTGGTACCTCCTAGTACACCCTAATGACACCCCAATAATCACTGGTACCTGGGGCGGCCTGCCCTCCGCCACTCCCCAAAGTACACCACTGCTCTGTGATAAGCCTTCTATGATACTGTTCCGCATAGAAGGCTTATCAATAAATTGCAATCTTTGAGCTTGGATTCCAATATTGTTAAATGGATTAGGCAGTGGCTGAGTGACAGGCAACAGAGGGTTGTGGTAAATGGAGTTTATTCGGCGCAAGGTCTTGTTACCAGTGGGGTACCTCAGGGGTCAGTACTTGGACCCATTCTCTTTAATATTTTTATTAGTGATATTGCAGAAGGTATTAATGGAAAAGTATGTCTTTTTGCTGATGACACAAAGATTTACAACAGGGTTGACGTTCCTGGAGGGATCAGCCAAATGACAAATGATCTAGGTAAACTAAAAAAATGGTGGGAGCTGTGGCAATTGAGTTTTAATGTGGATAAGTGCAAGATAATACAACTGGGACGTAAAAACGCACCTGGGACGTAAAAAAAATATATAGAATATTTGATACAGTCCTAACCTCAACATCTGAGGAAAGGGATTTAGGGGTTATTATTTCAGAGGATCTAAGTGTAAGTAGTCAATGTAATAGAGCAGCAGGAAATGCTAGCAGAATGCTTGGTTGTGTAGGGAGAGGTATTAGCAGTAGGAAAAGGGAAGTGCTCATGCCACTGTACAGAGCACTGGAGAGACCTCGCTTGGAGTACTGTGTGCAGTACTGGAGACCGTATCTCCAGAAGGATATAGACATCTTAGAGAGAGTTCAGAGAAGGGCTACTAAAATGGTGTACAGCTTGAAGGAGAAAAGTTACCAGGAAAGGCTTAATGATCTTAATATGTACAGCTTGGAAAAAAGACGAGACAGAGGAGATATGATAGAAACATTTAAATACGTAAAGGGAATCCACAAGGTAGAGGAAGGGAGTATATTTAAGAGGAAACAAAGTAGCAAAACAAGAGGACATAGTCTTAGATTAGAGGGGCAAAGGTTTAAAAGTAACATCAGGAAGCATTATTTTACTGAGAGGGTGGTGGATACATGGAGCAGCCTTCCAGTAGAAGTGGTAGAGGCCAAAACAGTAATTGAATTTAAGCAAGCATGGGATAGGCATAAGGCTATCCTAAACAAAAGATAAATCAAGCTAAAGTATCCATGTAATTGGGCTGACTAGATGTGCCGAAAGGTTCTTATCTGCCGACATTTTTCTAAGTTTCTATATGCTCACACACAAGTTTGGCGAACTGCCAGCAAGTACGGTGCTGTTTGAAGGCAGTGCAAATCCCCATAGAGAAGTAATGGTTAATCTATTCAGATAACACCAAACAGCAGAGAAATGGCAGTGAAATGCCCTGATGTTTGGTGGTTTCAATCAGCAGGTTTATTCAGGCGAACCCCATAGGTTTCAAAGTTAAAAATATTCCCGTTTTTATGCAATATCTAATAAACATTTATTATTTTAATCTGCAGTAAAAACTCTTTATTTTTTTTTTAAGTACCTTTTTAGTCATTTTTCAGATTTTTTTTAGCAAAATTTCCTCCCTTTTTTTAATAGCGTTTTTTTTTTCTTTTCTGTAACAGAACTTTTATCAATCATAGGATCTTATATGTAAATTCCAGACATTTTTCGTTCAGTAGTTCTTTTGAAAACAGCAGGCCACAGGTTTGCGGTGGCAGCATTCAGCGGCCGACTCCATGCACTTTGGGGACCCTGCGGTGAATGGTGAATTCACTGCAGGGTGGGGAAATTTTATTCCCCGAAGTGCAGGGAACTACAGAACACCAAAATGTTGGCATCATTTCGGTGCTCTGTGATTAACCCTTTTAGGCTAGTGTCAAACGAAAGCATTTTTACACGCGAACGTCAAAAAATGCGTCCGAATGCATTGACGTATTTTTTTACGGAATGCGCAAAAACGGTCATACGATGCGCAATTTTTGTGCGTGATTTTGTACGGATCCAAATCAGGAAACTTTGGGTGCTGGACGTTATGTTGGCCGGACATGAGCAGCGTCTGACGTCTCCTAATCACGCACACACGCCGCTAGCAGACGCAGCGCACTCTGTAAGTCAGTACTAGCGGTTCTGCGTTCCCGAAATAATGCGTTCAAATTCCACTTGCGTTGCACGGCCGGACTTTTGTGCGGCCGTACTTCATATATTGGCTGTCATTGCCTGTCATTTGCTGCTACTGCGGCCGTAATTAAGTGTGCCAGAACGCACGTTAAAAGTGCGCTGGTCTGACCCCAGCCTTAGTGGTGAGGTTTTTTGCTGCCCCCTGGAAAGTGAAAGCCTAGGCTTTGCCTACCCAGGACATACTTGAAAACTTGTGAAATCTCAATGTATCCTTCCTGGTAAAATACTTAGCAAAAGTAAAAAAAAAAAAAAAAATTTGGAGTGGGGCCACCCGGTGCGGGCCGCCGCCCCCTGGAAAGTGTCGCCCTAGGCCTAGTCGTCTAGGCCAAAATACACCACTGAGTAGGTGCGACAGGGCCTCTCTCCCTGGAACGCGTCATCCCTCCTTAACTCGTCTCCATCCACAGACTCAGCCATGGAGCCCTGAGCCTGCAGCATCCTGGATCCTGGCCAGCACCGCATTCCCTGCAGGGACCAGACGTCAAGTCCCTTCACCCGGAAACAGGTCTAGCTCTGGTCTAGCTCAAAACCAGCTCTCCTGAAAACAACCAACACATTAAACAGATACACACGGACGGGCACCAATATTATCCAGTGGGTCAGACTGGTCTGGGGCTCCCCCGTATCTCTAATCCAAGAACCGGTGTATCACTCGTTGGGCAGATGAAGCGACCAGTCTCTCCCTAATAAGGGGTGGGTGAGGCCTGCTGAAAGGGGTGGGCACAGCCTGCTAGAGGGGCAGGCACGGCTGGCTTTCTCCACGAACACCAGCCTCCTGGAGGGCCATGTCTTGTTCGGGCCGAACACTCTCCAAGCCATGGCCTTTGCCAGGGTGGCAAATTGCTGCCCCTGACAAAGGGCTGCCTGGGCCGGCTGCTCCACCCTGCTCCATGGACGGGCCGGCCCTGATTGCTTTTAAAACAATACAATTTTCATTCTAAATGACCAAGTAACAGGTCATTTTAATTTCCACTATACCAGGGGTTGACTGGCAACTTTTGGCCCAGGGGCCAAGTATGACCCAGAGGCCCATAGTGCAGCAACTCAGGCCCTTGGGTTTGAGCGTTATCACAGAGCTCCACAGCAAAATAACTTATACACAGTGCACATTACAGTGAGTTGTATTGCTGTAGAGCTCTGTGATAACGCTCATACACACCGCACATTACTGTGCGTTTTATTGTTGTGGAGCTCTGTTATGCTCAAACACACTGCACATTACTGTATCAGAGCTCTACAGCAATAAAACTCACAGTAAAGTGCAGTGTGTATGAGCATATCACAGAGCTCCAGAGCAATAAAACTCACTCATACACACCGCACATGGATATATTGCCCCCACCTCACACATGGGTATATTGCAGCCACCTCACACATGGGTATATTGCCCCCAGCTCACATGGATACAGTGGCAAGAAAAAGTATGTGAACCCTTTGGGATTACGTGGAGTTTTACATAAAATGTGCTCTGATCTTCATCTGAGTCACAACAATTTGAAAAACACAGTCTGCTTAAAATAATGCAACACAAACATTATATGTTTTCATGTTTTTATTGAACAGAACATGTAAACATTCACAGTGCAGGGTGGAAAAAGTATGTGAACCTTTGGACTTAATAACTGGTTGACCCTCCTTTGGCAGCAATTACCTCAACCAAACGTTTCCTGTAGTTGCAGATCAGACCTGCACAACGATCTGGAGTAATTTTGGACCACTCCTTTTCACAAAACTGTTTCAGTGTAGCAATATTCTTGGGATGTCTGGTGTGAAACGCTCTCTTAAGGTCATGCCACAGCATTTCAATCGGGTTGAGGTCAGGACTCTGACTGGGCCACTCCAGAAGGCGTATTTTGTTTTGTTGAAGCCATTCTTTTGTTGAATTACTTGTATGCTTTGGGTCATTGTCCTGTTGCATCACCCATCCTCTGCGGAGCTTCAGTTGGCGGTCAGATGGTCTTATGTTTTCCTGCAAAATGTCTTGATAGACTCTGGAATTCATTTTTCCATCAATGACAACAATCCGTCCAGGCCCTGAGGCAGCAAGGCAGCCCCAAACCATGATGCTCCCTCCGCCATGTTTTACAGTGGGGATGAGGTTTTGATGTTGGTGTGCTGTGCCTTTTTTTCTCCACACATAGTGTTGTGTGTTTTTTCCAAACAACTCAATTTTGGTTTCATCTGTCCACAGAATATTTTGCCAGTAGTGCTGTGGAACATCCAGGTGCTCTTTCGCAAACTTCAAATGTGCTGCAATATTCTTTTTGGACAGCAAATGGCTTCCTCCGTGGTGTCCTCCCATGTACTCCATTCTTGTTTAATGTTTTCCTTATTGTAGATGTGTCAACAAAAATGTTAGCATGTGCCAGAGATTTCTGTAAGTCTTTAGCTGACACTCTAGGATTCTTCTTTACCTCATTAAGCATTCTGCGCTGTGCTCTTGCAGTCATCTTTACAGGACGACCACGCCTAGGGAGAGTAGCAACAGTGCTGAACTTTCTCCATTTGTAGACAGTCTGTCTTACTGTGGACACATGAACATCAAGGCTTTTGGAGATACTTTTGTAACCCTTTCCAGCTTCATGCAAGTCAACAATTCTTGATCATAGGTCTTCTGAGAGCTCTTTTCTGTGAGGCATGGTTCACATCAGGCAGTGCTTCTTGAAACCAGTAAACCCAAAACTGGTGTGTGTTTTTTTAAAGGGCAGGACAGCTTTCAGCAACACATCCAATACTATCACACTGATTGGACTCAAGGTTGGCTCACTCCTGGCTCCAATTAGCTCTTGGAGAAGTCAATAGGCTAGGGGTTCACATACTTTTTCCACCCTGCACTGTGAATGTTTACATGTTATGTTCAATAAACATATGAAAACATAATGTTTGTGTTGTATTATTTTAAGCAGACTGTGTTTTTCAAATTGTTGTGACTTAGATGAAGATCAGAGCACATTTTATGACCAATTCATGCAAAACTCCACATAATCCCAAAGGGTTCACATACTTTTTCTTGCCACTGTATATTGCCCCCCAGCTCACATGGGTATATTGGCCCCAGCTCACACGGATAAAGTGCCCCAGCTCACATGGATATATATTGCCCCCAGCAGCTCACACATGAATATATATTGCCCCAGCAGCTCACACATGGATATATATTGCCCCAGCAGCTCAAACATGGATATATATTGCCCCCAGCAGTTCACACATGGATATATATTGCCCCCAGCAGCTCACACATGGATATATATTGCCCCCGGAGCTCAAACATGGATATATATTGCCCCAGCAGCTCACACATGGATATATATTCCCCCCAGCAGCTCACACATGGATATATATTGCCCCAGGAGCTTACACATGGATATATATTGCCCCAGCAGCTTACACATGGATATATATTGCCCCCAACAGCTCACACATGGAAATATATATTGCCCCAGCAGCTCACCCATGGAGATAGAGAAAAACAAATAGTTGGTGATAGGAGAGGTGTTGTTTACTTATCTTTAGAATGCTGAAGTGTTTCCCAGGAGATGGTCCGTAGCTCCACACAGAAATAGAAGAAAATGCAGGGATTTCAGCAAAAAGAGGTTGCTGTTAGGGATGATACTTGGACCAGTCCAAGACTGGGCTCGCCAATAACCACAAACGCCAATAACCAGAATTGTCAAAAAAACGGAATGATGAGAAATTTAAATGAATAAAACTTTTTATTCCAAAATAAATATCAAGCGATAAAAGCCCAACGCGGTTCGTCTAATCAAAGACTTTTTCAAGGGCAGTAATAATATGCAGTATGTCAAATAAAATAATATAAAAAAACAGACTTCCCATCATGCCTTTTATCATCCCCAAACAGTTTCTATTGGTTGTTTCATTAACTATGGCGTTTTCCTTATATGGACATTCATCATTAGCTCTAGCTCTACTCCCATGAGCCTCTGTCCATAGAGTCCCAAATCAGCTCCATTATAATTCCGATAGTCGTCTCCTATTGGAGGCTTGTATGGGTCGTGAGCGTCCTTTCTTCCGGTTTCATTTCTCCTCCTTTGTTTACCGTCATATGTAAACATCTCCGATGTCTCCGCGATGTCACTTCCAGTTTCGTCCGCGACGTCACATCCGGTCCTTCGCGCAATGTTTCTCCTCCAGTTCCGGTCAATTCTTTCCTCGTCGGCGGAACTTTACGATCGGATCTCGTTTCCTACTCAGACCGGCACTTGTTAGTCTTCATTTTCTCTTTCGTATGCGCCTCTTGGATTTCGATCATTAAATATACCGCATCTTCTAAGATTATTCATGAGACGGGACCAGAAAAATAGGGGGAAATAAAGGGGAAAAAGGGGGGGGAATTATTATAATCATATTGGGAGATAAATGATAAATTATAAGAATAGAGTATAACCATAAACAGTCCACAAATAATAGAAAAATAAAAAAAATATATGTATAAAAATAAACAAGGAAAAAAAGATACAATGGTTCCTAATATTCTTTTAAAAACAAGATAGATCGAGTTCTTCATTAAAGCCCAATGGTGACATGGTTTTTAATTTATAGATCCAGAATGACTCTCTCTGTAGCAGTTTTTTATACCTATCTCCTCCCCTCCAATTTTCCTCTACATGCTCCAAACCAATAAAGTTGAATATTCCAAAGTTGAAAACAGAATAGTTATTGCAATGTATAGGCACCGAATGTTTAAGAGATTTTTTTCTGATATTATTTTGATGTTCTAGTATCCTTTCCTTAAGTTTTCGTATCGTTTTGCATATATATTGTTTTCCACAACCGTATTTAAGTAAATAAACTACAAATTTAGTGTCACACATTATCTTGGATTTTATCTTGAAATTTTCCTTTGTGATAGTACTGGAGAACAAAGTTATTTTATTTTTTTTCAGATGTTTGCAAGCTTTACATCTAGAACATTTGAAAAAGCCATTCAGTTCACTTTTTTTTTTCCTTAATTGGTCGAAAGGTTGCACTAGGGGCAAGAATAGATTTTAGATTTCTTGCTCTCTTAAAAACTACATTTGTTTTTTCAGGATTAATTTCACAAAGGACAGGGTCCTTTTTTAAGATAAACCAATTTTTTGATAAGATATTTTTAATCCTTTAGTGTTGTGCATTAAATTTTGTGGTGAAGGAAAATTGAAAATCCTGATTATAGGCATGTTTCTTTGGCTTTATTCTCAAAAGGTCTTTCTTATCCACCATGCCCACTTCATTACATATCCTTATAGCTAAAAAATATAATAGAAATTAAGTTATAAGTTTCTCCTAAATTATACCAACTTGGTCCATAGTCTTTTTGGTCCGTGCAATTCCTTCTAACCCGTAGTGCTTGGCTTCGTGGAATTCCATCTAGCCATGGTTTATGATGGCTACTCGTATAATGGATCTACCCATTTCCGTCCGTGGGCTTGAAATAAAATAACTTGGTAAAGAGTAAAATGTTAACTGAAAAAACATAATCCAAAAAAATAACTTGATCATGATGAAAATTTTCTGTAAATTTTAAACCAAAGTTGTTTGTATTTATGTACTGTAGAAATTGATTAAAGACTCCCACTTCACCATCCCAGATAACAATGATGTCATCAATGTACCATCGCCAGAGCACCAAGTTTGCCCCCCAAGGAGAGGAATTCCAAATGAAGGAATCCTCCCCGTATGCCATTTAAAGATTGGCATAACTGGGGGCAAACTTTGTGCCCATGGCCGTACCATTGATCTGTAGAAAAAATTGTGTGTCATAGAGGAAATAATTGTGTTCCAAAATAAATCTGCTCGCCGTTTCCAAAAATCCTTCATATCTCTACCAATTCCCTCCTCTTTCTGAAGAAAAGTTCCAACCGCTTTGATACCCAAATCATGTTGTATTACTGTGTATAAGGCTGTTACATCTAGAGTTGTCCAACTATAAGTGGGGCGCCACTCAATGTTTTCCATTTCCTGTAGGATGTGACTTGAATCCTTAACATATGAAACTGTGTTCTTCACCGTGGGTTGAAGGAAAAAAAATCAATAAACTCAGATTTGCGGTAAGGTCAGAAAATAGAAAAAAATAGATGAAAAATCTTTGATATAAAAAAGAAGAAGTACATGAGAGATAAGTCGGAGAAGGAAAGGGGACTTTACAACACTCGTAATAAACTACAAAACAAAAGAACTTCCTATCAGAGGACATTCCCAAAGAGAGAATATATTCCCAATAAGAGTGCATTACCATACGCTTATGCGACAGCTGTAAAAAAACCTCCCAGAGAAACAACAAAATCCCTAAGAGAAATGTATAAAGTAAAAACCCCAAATAAGGGAAGAACAAATACTCAATCTATTTTCCTTGGGGAAAAACAAAATCCCATCAAAAAGGCTAGAAAAACAACAGATGAAGGGGCAACCTCTACCTCACATTCCCTGATGGAACATTCTTCCCAAAATCAAAACCAGGCTTTTTTGGACAAGGAGCTAGGCCCAAAAGAGGGCCATATTACCAACTCTTTTCAAAGAAAGGGAAGAGATCGGACAAATCTAAACAGATACAGCCCTTTGAGAGAAGACACCCCACCCCCCAAAGAAAAGGAGGTGCGAGGAAATGTAGGTGAGTATTCTCAAATTTATTTTGAGGGGTACTGACTGCGAAGAAAGAAAACATGGCATCTTTAATTTAACAGATGTGTTGTTGAATGACAAAGGAAAAGGTATACTGAGCAAAGATTTGAAGTTTTGCCCCAATGCGTCTGTGAATAAGTTTGAGTTATTTATAGATGTGTCGGATATAATCTCTGCACGTGAATACAACACGTTATATATTGAACTTATCAGCCAAGCCTCCAATATGTCTATATTGGACTTACTGGACCTATCTCGGCAGTTGCCTCCAATATATCAGGGATTATTATTTCGTAAGAAATCCACACGAGACACAAATATCAATCGTTTATATTTCTTAGAAATTCTCCTGAATTCTTTTAATTGTCTGTGTTTTGCTTTGAAAAATACAATAATCAATAATCGGATAAAAATATATATATATTTATTACGTATACAAAAAGTTTCAAATCTCATATCATAAACAAAAATTTATAAACCACAATCCATCAGCATATAAAAACTAGCTTCACAATATATGTATCTCTGGTTAGCAACTGCATATATGATTAATACAATTTACCTTATCAGTTAGTAACTAATACACAAATGGTTAATAAACATTTCTGCTTAATACAACATGCATTTCCCAGCAAACAATGTTTAACCAGCCAGCTCTTATAGATATATTCCTCTCTATGCTATATGGATCAACAAAAGATGAGCTAATTTAATGATAAGTAATAAAAACTTATTTAGTGAATCCTCCCCTAATCGAGAATTAAACTTCTAATCTTTTGCTTTTTATTTTGTAGTTATATAATTCTTTGCTTATTAATTATAATCACAATAATTTCCAAATTCAATATATATTGGTATCAATCTTACAACATTTCTTTTAGGAATAAATCCTTATATCCACTTCTTCATATTTCTATCTGCAGAATAGAAATACTTAGAATTTTTGGAATTACCCAGTATCTGAGAAATCTCAGTCTACGTTGCAAGAATATCTACAAATATATATAATTACATTAATTCCTTAATTTCATACATTACCTGTCCAATCTGGATTTTGATAAGTCTGCCTTGGAATTCCTGATGTAATAATTGGGAATGTGTGAAGATTATCGATATCAGATAATCAATGCATGCGAGTTAGAGATTTGGTGAGAATCTTGATTGCCTCATATCTTGGGATCTGCCTGCATCGTGGTGTGAGTCTGAGTGTTGGAATCTTGGACTCTCAGAGGGTCATGTGTAATGCATTGCAGTGTGAGTCTCTGAATGCTGGAATCTCGGACTCTCAGAGTGTCATGTGAACTAGACGTCTGAATGCATTGCGGTGTGAGTCTGAATGCTGGAATCTTGGACTGAATTACAACCAACATTGCCGCTTATTATAGTCAATTTGACGTCACTAGCAATATTATTAATACATCAAATCTAATATTTACTATCCTCTAGAGGGCAGTATTGCACTTCTTAATTAATTCCACCATTTCTTTTTAATATTCTTATCTCGGGTCAAAGTTCAATCTGACGTAACAAAGAACCTCTCTCTCAGTCACTAGACACTGTGTCTCTACCTGTCATACCTAATTTATATCCCTACTCCCTTTTAAAATTACTTACTGAGTCCTATCAGCTGAATTCTTTTCTGGTTAACTCAACAGAATCTATTCTTTAGTAATTTTTATTAATTACCAATTATATACTTTCTACAATATTTATTGGAGTATACATATTTCCTACCGTAAATATAACAAAATATACCTTGATTATAAACATATATTTTGTGAATATAAATCTATATTACAGAGATATTAACTCTTATTCCTATACCCAAAAGACAAAATAGCTTTTGTTTTAAAAACTTAAGACAGACCAATAAATTTAATTATGACACGTCTTAGCACTTAACTCTAACATTATCACACAAAAACATTCTAGGTTCCTTCATGTCTGGCACTTCTAAAAAAAATATAAAAGACTTCACCCAGGAATGAACTCCAAAAAAAATCTCATTCATTTCTAAACCTAGAGAAAATTGAAAGAAAAAACTGTCTTTAAAAACAAAATGGCTACAGACATCCATTTTAATTTTTCCTTTCTGTAATATACCCGACAGATGCTAGAAAATTTCTCCGCAAGTTGACTTTAAAACGTTACTTTCAAAAAAGAGAAACAAATATAAATGAACAAGGAGTAAATACAAATGAAGGAAAGTTCTAGGTTCAAACCAAAATCTACTTTCTTTCCCCAACATGAAAAAGGTCCATATCTTGAAACTTTCTATAGAGCTGTTTGTGATGACTTTGAAAAAATCAATACAGATAAGAAAAAATACAATTTGAGTAAGGAAGAATATGCTACCATGCAATGTCTAAAGAAAAGAAGAGACATTGTTATAAAAGAAGCGGACAAGGGAGGAGGGGTGGTTCTGATGTCGAGAGCTTACTATGAAAAAGAGGCAGAGAGGATACTATCAGATAACATCACTTATAAAAAACTGAAGACCAATCCTACTGAAAAGTTTATAAAGGAACTAGAAAACATCTTAGATCAAGCAGTGAAAGATGGAATTAATGAAAATGAAAACAGGTTGTCCTTATAGCACGTAATCCTCAAGTTCCAATCTTTTACTTCTTGCCGAAAGTGCATAAAAATATTTATGAACCCCTGGGGAGGCCTATTAGCAGGATTGACCCCCTTACCGCAAATCTGAGTTTATTGATTTTTATTCCTTCAACCCATGGTGAAGAACACAGTTTTATATGTTAAGGATTCAAGTCACATCCTACAGAAAATGGAAAACATCGAGTGGCGCCCCACTTATAGTTGGGCAACTCTGGATGTAACAGCCATACACAGTAATACAACATGATTTGGGTATCAAAGCGGTTGGAACTTTTCTTCAGAAAGAGGAGGGAATTGGTAGAGATATGAAGGATTTTTTGGAAACGTGATCAGATTTATTTTGGAACACAATTATTTCCTCTATGACACACAATTTTGTCTACAGATCAATGGTACGGCCATGGGCACCAAGTCTGCCCCCAGTTATACCAATCGTTATATGACATACTGGGAGGATTCCTTCATTTGGAATTCCTCTCCTTGGGGGGAAAACTTGTGACTCTGGCGACAGTACATTGATGATGTCATTGTTATCCGGGATGGTGAAGAGGGAGTCTTTAATCAATTTCTACAGTACATTAATACAAACAACTGGTTTAAAATTTACAGCAAATTTTCATCATGATCAAGTTATTTTTTTGGAAATTGTTTTTTCAGTCAAAATAACTTGGTAAAGAGTAAATGTTATTTCAAGCCCACGGAAGGAAATGGGTATATCCGTTATACGAGTAGCCATCATAAACCATGGCTAGATAGAATTCCACGAAGCCAAACACTACGGGTTAGAAGGAATTGCACGGACCAAAAAGACTATGGACCAAGTTGGTATAATTTAGGAGAAACTTATAGCTAAAAAATATAATATAAATTAAGTTATAAGGATATATAATGAAGTGGGCATGGTGGAAAAGAAAGACCTTTTGAGAATAAAGCCAAAGAAAGACACCTATAATCAGGATTTTCAATTTTCCTTCACCACAAAATTTAATGCACAACACTATAGGATTAAAAATATCCTATCAAGAAATTGGTTTATCTTAAAAAAAGGACCCTGTCCTTTGTGAAATTATTCCTGAAAACCAAATGTAATTTTTAGGAGAGCAAGAAATCTAAAATCTATTCTTGCCCCAGTGCAACTTTTCGACCAATTAAGAAAGAAAAAAACAGTGAACTGATTGGCTTTTTCAAATGTTCTAGATGTAAAGCTTGCAAACATCTGAAGAAAAATAAAATAACTTTGTTCTCCAGTACAATCACAAAGGAAAATTTCAAGATAAAATCCAAGATAACGTATGATACTAAATTTGTAGTTTATTTACTTAAATGCGGTTGTGGAAAACAATATATATAGGCAAACCGATGCGAAAACGTAAGGAAAGGATACTAGAACATCAAAATAATTTCAGAAAAAATTCTCTTAAACATTCCATGCCTATACATTGCAATAACTGTTCTTTTTTCAACTTTGGAATATTCGACTTTATTGGTTTGGAGCACGTAGAGGAAAATTGGAGGGGAGGAGATAGGAATAAAAAAACTGCTCCAGAGAGAGTCATTCTGGATCTATAAATTAAAAACCATGTCACCATTGGGCCTTAATGAGGAACTCGATCTATCTTGTTTTTAAAAGAATATTAGGAACCATTGTATCTTTTTTCCTTTTTTGTTTATTTTTATATATATTTTTTTTTCCATTAAATATATTTTTTTATTTTTCAATTATTTGTGGACATTTTATGGTTATGCTCTATTCTTATAATTTATCATTTATCTCCCACTATGATTATAAAAATTCCCTCCCCCCCTTTTTTCCCCCACCTTTATTTCCCCCTATTTTTCCGGTCTCGTCTCATGAATAATCTCAGGAGAAGATGCGGTATATTTAATGATTGAAATACAAAGAGGCGCATACGAAAGAGAAAATGAAGACTAACAAGTGCTGGTCCGAGTAGGAAACAAGACACGATCGTAAAGTTCCGCCGACGAGGAAAGAATTGACCGGGACTGCAGGAGATACATTGCGTGATGTGACATCGCGGACGAAACCAGAAGTGACATCGCGTAGACAGAGCTGTTTACATATGACAATAAACAAAGGAGGAATAATGAAACTGGAAGAAAGGACGCTCACGACCCATACAAGCATCCAATAGGAGACGACTATCGGAATTACAATGGAGCCGATTGGGACTCTATGGATAGAGGCTCATGGGAGTAGAGCTAGAGCTAATGATGAATGTCCATAAAGGAAAACGCCATCGTTAATGAAACAACCAATAGAAATTGTTTGGGGATGATAAAAGGCTTGATGGGAAGTCTGTTTTTTTATATTATTTTATTTGACATACTGCATATTATTACTGCCCTTGAAAAAGTCTTTGATTAGACGAACTGCGTTGGGCTTTTATCGCTTGATATTTATTTTGGAATAAAAAGTTTTATTCATTTAAATTTCTCATCATTCCGTTTTTTGACAATTCTGGTTATTGGCGTTTGTGGTTATTGGCGAGCCCAGACTTGGAATGGTCCAAGTATCATCCCTAATAGAAACATAGAAAAATGTCGGCAGATAAGAACCTTTCGACCCATCTAGTCTGCCCAATTACATGGATACTTTACCTGGATTTATCTTTTGTTTAGGATAGCCTTATGCCTATCCCATGCCTGCTACACTTTGTATATTTTTTCCATTATATATATTTTTTTATTTTTCTATTATTTGTGGGCTTTTTATGGTTATGCTCTATTCTTATAATTTATCATTTATCTCCCACTATGATTATAAAAATAACCTCTTTTTTCTAAAATCCCTGTGTTTTCTTCCACCCATGGATATATACTGCCCCAGCAGCTCACACAAGGATATATATTGCCCCAGCAGCTCAAACATGGATATATATTGCCCCAGGAGCTTACACATGGATATATACTGACCAACAGCTCACACATGGAAATATATATTGCCCCAGCAGCTCACCCATGGATATATACTGTCCCCAGTAGCTCACACATGGTTATATATTGCCCGCCCAGCAGCTCACACAAGGATATATATTGCCCCAGCAGCTCAAACATGGATATATATTCCCCCAGCTACTCACACATGGATATATACTTCCCCAGGAGCTTACACATGGATATATTGCACCAGCAGCTTACACATGGATATATATTGCCCCAGCAGCTTACACATGGATATATATTGCCCCCAACAGCTCACATATGAAAATATATATTGCCTCCAGCAGCTTACACATGGATATATATTGCCCCCAGCAGCTCACACATGGATATATATTGCCCCAGCAGCTCACACATGGATATATATTGCCCCAGCAGCTCACCCATGGATATATAATGCCCCCAGCAGCTCAAACATGGATATATAACAGAAGAAAGTGGCGACTATCTGCGCTTCCCTCTTAGAATAAAAAGGTGTTCGAGTAGAAGATCTTCTTATTGTCTTATGGAATCACTTTTCACAAGCAGTATGTGGAGGTGTCTCAAATCGGACACTCAATATACTGCACCACCGGTATTTTAAGGAGATACCGGACTCCCCTTTAACGCCTCCGTTTGAAGATGTTCCTCCAGGGAATAAAATACAGCTGCAGGATCTTAGATAAAGATATTGGTGAAAATTTATTTCATTAAAACAATTAAAACATGTAAAATAAATGCCAAGATGCGTTTCGCGAACAAGTCGCTTCCTCAGTCGGCAGAAATGAATGACTCTAGTTGTCCTGCAGTGTCCTTATATCCCCTGTTGTCCAAAACGAAATTAGGTAGCGGAACGCCCGATTTCCAGTGTTCGGCAAACTCCACTGCGCATGCGCGGGGTGCCGTCCAATGATAGTATAAGGTCCGCCTTCAAAGATGGTGGTGCGCTTCATTCCGCTCTATCATGCGGTTCATTAAGTCTCTAGTGCTTATGCCTAAACAGTTATCGCCTAAACAATTTTTTGTATGCACCCTAATCTACCTTGAGAGCCTCAGTAATGTTACAATAATATATTTACTCATACAATTCTGTAATTGAAGACTCTTATGGGTGTGTTAATACTAAACCCACTACTACAAATACATATGCAGCATAGTGATTACAACAGCTTAAAGAAGGGGGACAGTCATTTTATATCCCTAAAATTTGAAGTGCCCAGTTCCAACAGTGCCTAAACATTAAAAGGTTAATTTAACATCAAAATATCATAATTATAGTGCATAAAGTTTATCTATTTAATATAATATGGAACCTTTATCCCAAAAGTGTTAAATTTCTCTAAATGTGCCGCAACAATATATATCTTTACATTTTTAATGCAACAATGTGCTATTAAATATTCATATGTAAATCTCTATTTTTATTTTTATTATTTCTTATACATTATTATCAATAAATACCGACATACTAGTCAGATCACAATAAACTCAACCCCAAAAACTTGAATAATAATCATCATATTATCTTATAATTTGTATTCAAAAGTATCGAATTAGTGATTTAAAGTGCAAAAGTGTTGTATCTCTATAAAATATATAGACCTTAATTAGTTTGTTATTAGATTTGTATAAATATTATTTATAAAGTGACCAATTACTGGTTTAATTTAAAGTGCAAATTAATGATTTAAAGTGCAAAATGCTCTATCTTCTATAAAAAATATAGACCTTAATTAGTTTATTATTGAGTTTGTATAAATATTAATAAAGTGACCAATAACTGGTTTAATGTAAAGTGCTAATTAATGATTTAAAGTGCAAAAGTGGCCAATTGTTGGTTTTAATTTAAAGTGCTAATTACACACATAATTTTTTTTTTATATATTTATAGAAAATGACAAATTTCAAAATCTTGATTTAGTCCCCTAGGCACCAATGTTTTTAAATTATAGATCCACCTCATCTCTACTCTGTTTATCTTATTAATAAAATCTCCCCCTCTCCATTCCTTCTCCACCTGTTGAATTGCTACAAATTTCGTCTTTGGGTCTTTGTTATGATTATCCTTATAGTGTTGTGGTACTGTATGCGAGTCTACACCTTTTTTAATATTATTAAGGTGCTCACGAATGCGAATATTAAGACTTCTCATTGTTCGGCCAACATACATTTTTCCACACGGGCAAATTAAAATATAAATAACATTCCTAGAGAAGCAGGTGAGTGTGTCATGTATCTTGTGTATATCTCCTGTCATACTACTAAATTCTTTTATATGTCTCCTATGGAAAAAATTCAACCGATGAGATCACAAAATTTAACCAAGGAAGAAAAAGAGGCCCTTAAAGAACTGGCTGAAGATGCTAAGATAACTATTAAACCAGCTGATAAGGGGGGGGGGGTTATTGTCATTCTCAATAGGGAGGACTATCATGAGGAATCCCTTAGAATTTTGAATGACATAGAGGTGTATCAACGGATACCATATAACCCTACAGAGGAAATAAAAAATAAATTCGATGAATACATCCGAAAAGGAGAGGATAACGAATTTCTGAATGAGAAAGAAATAGATTATCTCACAGTTAAACATCCAAAGATACCAGTTTTTTATCACCTTCCAAAGGTGCATAAAAATATGGAGAAACCACCGGGAAGACCGATTGTATCGGAGATCAATTCCATTTCAAGCAAGGTATCGGAATACCTTGATCACCTTCTCCAACCGATTGGAAGGAAGATTCCTTCTTATCTCAAGGATACAGGTGATGTTATCAGAAGTCTAGACACCATACTATGGGAAGACAATCTCCTTCTTGTCACGTGCAACGTAAGATCTCTTTATACCAAGATTCCACACAACAGAGGCTGTGAAGCAATAGAAATAATGCTCCTGGAAGACGGGGAAATCAAAAGGAACAAATAGATTATATTGTAGAGGGAATTTCCCTTATTCTAGAAAAATAAATTTCTTTTGGTACAATGACCAATATTTTTTGCAATTAATGGGGGGAGCGCAATGGGAAGGCAAAAGTAGCACCCAGTTATGCTAACTTATTCATGGCCCAATGGGAAAAAACTTGGATTAAAAATGGACATGATTGGGTCAATAATATTCTTAACTACAAGCGTTACATTGACGATATTATATTTATCTGGCGGGGATCAGAAGAGGGACCTTTTCAGTTTTTTCTGGAGTTCCTAAATCAAAATGATTGGGGAATAAGGCTTGATAGTCAATATAGTCGCTCACAGGTAAATTTCCTAGATTTGGAAATCTACATTGAAAAATGCACAGATCAAAACTAGAACTCACTTTAAAAATGTAGATGTAAAACAGCTACATAGAAAAAAACTAGCTGCCATTTCTGGCAATGGCTAGAGGGCGTACCGAAGGGGCAATTTCTAGACTGAAAAGAAATTGTACGGAGGAAGTTGAATACCATACTCAATCACAGAAGATGAAACTACAACTTGAGGAGAAAGGTTATGACAGTCAAGTTTTCGAGAGAGTAAGAGAACAGATATCGCAGACAGATCAAAAACAAATACTCAAAAAAACGAAACCAAAGGGAAGACTAAAGGATAAGATATTTGTCTGCCAATACAGCAGTGAACATAAGGAGATTAAAGAATTCTTAAAAAATATTGGCCTATTCTCCGAAAGGATGAGGATCTCTGCCAGGTCTTGGAGATTCCCCCACTATCATCTTTAGAGGGGTGGACAATATTTAAGGGACCATATGAGTTAGCAGCTACCCAAGAAAGAAAAAAACAAAAAAATCATTTTGGTTTAGAAAATGGTTCTATAGGTGCGCGGAAATTGTCTTGGATGTAATCAACAGGGAACCATAAGAGACATATAAAAGAATTTAGTAGTATGACAGGAGATATACACAAGATACATGACACACTCACCTGCTTCTCTAGGAATGTTATTTATATTTTAATTTGCCCGTGTGGAAAAATGTATGTTGGCCGAACAACGAGAAAGCCTTAATATTCGCATTCGTGAGCACTTTAATAAATATTAAAAAAGGTGTAGACTCGCATACAGTACCACAACACTATTAAGGATAATCATAACAAAGACCCCAGGGGACGAAATGTTAGCAATTCAACAGGTGGTGAAGGAATAAGAGAGGGGAGATTTTATTTAATAAGATAAACAGTAGAGATGAGGTGGATCTATAATTTAAAAACATTGGTGCCTAGGGACTTATCAAGATTTTGAAATTTGTCATTTTCTATAAATATAAAAAAATAAAAAATAAATTATGTGTGTGTAGCTCTGTGTTTAAAAACCTTATTGTGGCAGATACCTATTTTTGGCCACCGGAGGGAGACAAGCGCGAAATAAGAGAACACTGAACATTGGGACTACGTTTCCCGGCATGCTTTGCAAACAGAGACAGGAAGTGGGTGGGACACAGACGCTGTACATCCTGAGCCTCGTGAGATAGCTGGGGAGAGCGCGCCAGGGAGTGCATGAGAGAGGACAGTGCTGCAGAGCGGAACCGTGGACTAGGCCGGAGCGCAAGTGTGGCCTATCAGGATTCCAAGTGCGGGTTATCCAGCCTTGCAAGAAGGAGCCCTAGTTATCCACAGACATTACCCAAGCTGCTATCAAGACAAGCAGAGGGACCCCGAGTAAGGAGTACCGCAAGTCCAATTGGATGGGAGAGCAGGCGGTAGCTGGACAAGTCCGGGCCGCGAGCAAAGAAAGCCTGACCACAGATTCCAGTAGCCAGTATCCCAGCAAGGCATCAAGCGGAGAAGACATCCTGGGGTCAGCGGAAGCCTTGGTGATCAAGCGGATGGGTGAGAGGCCTCCAAGGCCGGTTTTACAAAGTCAAGAAAGCACGCTGTTGTTTATTTCTAAAACCCACAGGGCCCCAACTTGACTAGTCGAAGACATC